>JAUMHN010309881.1:0-18389 GCA_032360265.1 Heliamphora ciliata
GGGGGGGGTGTGGTGTGGCGGGGGGAAAGGTGGGTTTAGGTTAATTTGATATTCAAATTGAATTGTGAATTAATACCATGATATTTGAGTGTTATGGTGATGGTTTCATGAGAATTGGAGGTGATATCAAAAGAGGGCTTTGTGAATGAGTGTTTAACCTTGGTAACTTCATAAAGGGTGGATTAAAGATTATATTGAGAACTAAATTCCAAGATTTGGGAGTGGTAAATAGAAGTCTTGACTTACGTGATTATGTTGTGTTGGTTTTACAAAAAATTATCTAAAATGAAAAGTTACTACAACGGTTTAAGTATTAAGATTTGAAGATTTACTTTTAAAATTGTATTTAAAGTCAACTCAAGTATTTGAAAGAAAATCTTGTATATAAATTTAAGTGTGTTGCAACAAAGTGTTGATTGCATAAGGGTTAATTTGATGAATTTGGGAACTTCGACATAAAAACATTAACTTATAAAGTTGCATGGATTTGAATTCATGAACATGGATCTAAATTATTGAGTGTTGGAGTTGGAGGGAATAACTAAGAATGAGAGTTAAATTGGTGGTTTAGCTTGAAAGTATGAGACTTTTGCATAAAAACCGTAGTTGGCATTGTTGTGAAGATTGAATTTCGTAAAAGTGAAGTCAATTTGTTGGTCTAACTTAATTTAAAAATTATATATAACACTTGGTTGGATGAGTAACTCATTTGGATTATTCTATAAGTTAAATTACATGAAGTGGAAAGGTTTAAACATAAATCTTGGTTGTGAGCCTTATGATTTGGGATGAAAATAGTGATTTGAGAAACTTAGATTCTTAACCACAGTAGTGTAGTTGGGTTATGATTGGTTCCATCATAACTAACTTAAAAGATAGATATACATTATTTTCTTTTATATATAGCATCTAACTCGTGGTTAATGGATTAAAGTCTTGAATATGATATGTGAATTTATATCTATGGGTTGGATTGGATATAGAAAAGAGAATCAATGTGGTGATTAAACTAATGACAAGGAAATGACAAGTCATGGAAGGTGCATAATTTGAGAATTTACTACAGGGTACTAAGAATTAGCATTGAATTCGTGGATTAATATGTAAATAGAATGATTGTTTTATAGGTAAAATTACTTGAAATTTTTTTTAAAAAAATGGAAGTGTGAGACTCTGTTCCGTTTTCTTTTTCGATGTTTTCGACTCGTAATTTATCGTTTTTATTATTGCATACTTCTATGCGTTTTATGCATGTTCGGGCTTAGAAATGCATGTTGAGTTGGATACCGCGGCCGTTGGGCGTTGTGCTGTGAATTTAAAAATAAAAGATATTTTCGTGGCTTATAAATATCTAGGCATAGATATTTTGGTGGAGATATTTTCCAAAACTTATAAGCTAAGTTTCTCCTTTTTCTCTCTGCCTTCTCTCTAATTTCTCGGGGGCTCAAGGCTCAGTATTTTACGATCCAACTGCTGATCTTTGCAATTGGCATCTGGGGCTACACTTTCATACATACAGAATTTTATTCTGGCAAAGTTTGTTTTTGCATGTGGTTCGAGATGTCTAGTTTTTTACTCAACGAGGTAGGATCCTAGACTCTCATGTCTTATAAGGGTGATACGTGTAATCGTGCATGTTTTTACCATTTTAAAATCCATGAAATGTTGGTTTATGTTTCAAAAAGGTCGGTTTTGATCTTAAAATCGATTTTTTTTTGAGGTTTTCAATTGGATGAAACGGGTTTTAATGCATTTCTTTCGGTGTTCCTTGGCGATTTTGTGCTTGTGTATGTCCGAGGGCATCAAAGGGGAGTTTGGTTGCTTTGATTTTAGGTTTGGATGGTTGTTGGATGGTTGTAGGCTTCCATTTGTAGTAAAAAGATCAGTGTTCGGCGCAGGACCGCTCAAGGGACCGCTCGAGCGGTCGAGAGGGCGGTCTTGGGATGTTCTCGGGTTACTTGATCGCTGGACAGACCGCTCGAGCGGTCTAGCCTGCTGTCAATTTTCGTTGGCTGAAATTTTGTTTTTAAAATCAATGTATCTCCCTCATCTGAACTCAGAATGGGGTCATTTTTATGCCCAAATTGAAGCTTCGAAAGTCTTCGTTCCAATGACATCACTCTCACAATAAAATTCATTTTGTAGAAAAAGTTATGATCAAAATAGTGAGGGTATGCCAAACTTTTTTAACCGTTTTTCATCTGTTTTTGGCCAAATGTCTTGGAATAGATTATTTTTCATCCTTATTGGAACTTTTTATCAAATTTCTTGTTCCTTGAGAGTTCGTTTGTAGATGATGTGGTGGTAGGCCACTGGATCACATTTTATACGTGTTGATGTATAACTGTTTTAAAGGGTTTTCGTAGTTAAGCTACGTGCTGATTTTTAACTGATTCATTAGATGTGCAGTAACAGTGTGTGTGGATTTGGGCCTATATGGCTCCTCAATGGAAGTCCAAAATTGTGCCCAGAGTAAGTACCATCAGACTCTCATAAAATAGTATGCCCCACTTAGTGATCTTGCTGCCACAGTGTGGCTTATTTGTGTGATGGTTGAACTATTTAGCGTTGTGTTCCTTGCAAGGTCGAGTTGGTGGATCGGGAATTCTTTTGCTTGTTATTGTCGACAAGGGAATTGGTGTTGAGATGTAGTGTTCTTTCCACAATGATCAGCTCAGAATTGTTAACCGTTGTGCGCTGCTTGTTATGGATTGTGTGGGTGTGGTTGCACCTCTAGCTCTTGGTAGAGTGAGAGTTTTGTCTGAATAGTGCGGCTGTAATATGCGTATGGTGGGTTTCTGATAGACTCTCGTGAGGCTGGCTTCATGATATGTTTGGAGTTTTGAACTGTTCAGAGTTCTCAGAGTCGAGGAGTGATTATCGACTATGGTAAGTGTTGTGCTTTGGCATAACAGTTTGTTCGATTGGTGGTCCCGAGAAAGTGCTAATGTACGCGTCTGGAAGGATTTGATGTTTGAGAAGCCTTGGTTGGCTTAGCCTGTTCAGACTGACGCGATGGGTTGGTTGGGAACAAAGGGGCCGTGAGGAGTTTCGTATATGAAGAAAATTACTACGTGGAAGATGCAGGTCTTGGGTTAGAGTATTCTGTTATGCTAGACTCAAGGAATTGATGTATGTGTTGTGAGTTGAGGTTGATGTCGGATGACAGTCCTCATGTTTGCTCGGTTAGCTAACAGCGATCGTGTTTGATTTGAGATTGATCTGTAGTCTTGGTATCAGTGATCTGTTGGCGAGACGTTGAGTTGTGTAGTGCGATGTAGTGACGTGCTGTCACACGAGAGATATAGTTGGGTTTATATGGGTTGTTGGATACCTATGAGATGTTCTGTCTGCTTGACGTGTTTGGTCAAGTGACTCGTTGAGATTAGGAGACCTCGTAGCGATGATGCTGAGTTGGTTTTTGATTGTGTGGAATCTTATCCGGGACAATGGTATATCGTCTAGTGTTCCTTGAGGGTAAGAATTGTAGTTCGTGATGGAAGATCGAATAGAGGATGAAGGATTGAAGGTTTGCTGAGATGCATTCTTCGGTATTCCAGGTGCGTAAGTGAGCTTCTCTCTGGCGTCAGGTGTTTATGTCGTGACTTGTGCATGGGTGTTGTGTTAGCTTTGTGATGGCATTGTTCGTATCGGCATGACGATGATGTGGTATCAAAGTTAGTGGACGTTTGGTGATGGTCAGAACTCGAGTGGGGTTTGTGCATGGAACATATGACTTCGTGTGATCAATGTCAGGATCCGACGTCGTGTGTTTGGACTTTTGGATGTAGTCCTTAGTGTGCATTGTGAGATGTGATTGAGCCTGTATCTGGCAGTGAGGAGGAGGGTGATAGTCTCTATGTACTGAAAGAGAGAGTATTTGGGACCAAGTACCATTGCAGATTGGTCTCGTGTGATGGGTTTGTTGCTGCAGTGGTTGGTGTACGGTGAAAGTAATGTTTGAGGTTTGGTAGTGTGAGTTGGATCTTGATCCGACGTTTTGCGGATGTTTCCTGGATGACAGTTGTGTCAATGGGACTTGCACGTGTGGACAGTTTTTGTGGAGATCGAATCTTCAAGTTGTGTTTACCTTGTGTGACGGCAGGTTTTGGATTTCAACTGTTGGGGTATTTCTGCTGTTGTGTGGTACCGCTTGGTTTGCATAAGAGATTGTTGATGATGGATGGGCTAGTGTTTGGCTTGAGTTTCAGTGTTGAATTTTGAGGATAAAATTCCTTTAAGAGGGGGAGAGTTGTGAAATCCTGGCCTCTTTCATGTTAGGAATAAGTTAAGTGTTGAGGGAGTAAGAGTTAAACATGACCTTGGTGATGTTTTGGGTGAGTGTTTTGAGCTTGGATATTTGTGGATGATATGTTCGGGGAAGAATATGAGGTTCTAAGTGATGTCTGGACAAAAATATGTGAAAAGCGTGTGAAGAAAAGTGACATACCTTCACTATTTTGGTCATAACTCTTTGTACAAAATGAATTTTGGTATGAGGTTTGAACCATTGGAAAGTAGACTTTCGGGGCTTCAGTTTGAGCATAAGAATGACCATATTTAGAGTTCGGACGAGGGAGATATGCTCATTTGAAGTTGGGCTAAGAGTGCAGTCGCGGAGACCGTTCGAGCAGTTTTTTGACGGATTGAGCGGTCTGCATCGGACAGAAGCTATAAGTTATGGGTTTTAGGTTGGATTTCTCATTTTCCACCTTCCTCCTCTCTCTCTCTAAAGTTAAAGGGTGATCTAGGGTTTTAATTTTGGAGCTCCTTGGAGCTTTCCATGTTCGTTGGGGGTTAAGATCTTACTGTTTCCTTGAGCGAGCTATCGTTGGAGAGAGTGGGTGTTCGTTGGAAGCTCCTCCGTAGTCGTGCATTTGGGGCTTTGGTTGATTGGAGCTTGTTTGAGGTTTGATTCTTGATGGTGGGACATCTATGACGTAGGATTCTAGACTCTACTGTTGTTAAATGTTGTTTATATGTAATTATATGTGTTTTTGCCGGGTAGAAAATACATTCAATGTTGTTTTCATGTTAAACATTGGTTTTGGGTAAACGGTGGGTTTTACGCCTTTCTCGGTTTTATACATGATTCTGTTGTGTTGGTGTCTGTAGTTTTCAAAAAGGTGGTTTTGAAAATGGAGATTTGTGAAAATCTTGAAAACGTGTTTTTGGAGGTTTGAAGCTAACCCTTGGTGTTGACTCTCAGCTTTTAAAACATTTTGTTGGAAACATGTTTTTACATGCTTATGGATCTCCATGTTGATCGATTGGATCATTTTATACATGTGATGTATAACTGTTTTACGGGTTTTTTGTAGTTAAGTTACGGTTGGTTTTAAAATTTTTTTCATAGATGTTCCGTGGCAGTGGGTGTGTTAAGTTGGGCTTCCATTGCTCCATGGTGAAAGTCCGAAAACGTGCGATGAGTAGGTCCCTAAGTTCCTTCCGGTTAATCCCCGTAAACGAGGTTAATAGGTGCTTAGTGCCCTCGGGTTGTGAACCCGTAAACTAAATGGTTGGTGGGTGCTTAGGGCCGTCGGGTTGTGAACCCGTAAACTAATCGGTTGCCTCAGTGAATGGCGTTGCTTACGTTGTTATGACTCTGTATAGAACTTATCATTACCTAGCATGCCTTCAGTGGGTCAGGACTAGGATAAAGAGCAGGAGTAGATAGTTGTCACCTTTGTCTACGTGCCAGAATCGGTACATAGGATTTCATTTTATCTCTTTCTCCTCGGCGGTGTGGCCTGAGTGGAGCATACTGTTTTATTACAACTTATCGTTTTATTTTCCTCGGTTGTGTGTTCCGAGTGAAAAAATAATGTTTTGTTCCCGGTTGTGTGATCCGGGTGAAAAATTCGGTTTTTGATTACTGCTTTCCCTTAACTGTGGCATGATATCTGTGAGGATTATATGCATGGTTTTAAGGTTCGAAATGTGGGGTTTTATGAAGGAAAACCTTTTTGAGGCTCGTGTAGGCTTGACGAAAAACTTGTGATTTTTTAGAGAAAAACCTTTTTGACTCTTGTAGTTGAGTCTGCATGCTTATGATTGCATAACCTGCTTTACAGCTTTATAGTCTGTTTCTATTGGGCTTTGGGTCACGGTGTAGGATTTAATTGTAAAAATTTTTTCAGGTGGACGTGGTCCTGTAGGGTGACCTTGAGGTGCCTGGAGGTGGCGTTGACGAGATCCTGTTGTTTGGTCTTTGTTAGGTAGTTTATACCTTTCTATATATGTTTCATGTTTGGATATAACATGTTGTAATGCGTATATAATTCTTTTGGATGTATTTATGCCTTCGAGAGAAACCTTAGGTTGGTTGTTATTTTTCATTTTCGTTTGGTTTTATCCTTTTATTTTTAAATGTTATGCCTTGAGGGAGGATATGGAGCCTCGTTTGGGTGGGTTTTCTTTTGCATGTTTTCCTTGTTAGCTTTCAAAATGATGAAAAAATGTTTAAGGGTTGGGAAGAAAAAGTTGTATTTTGAAAAGCTGGTCCGGAGCCTAACTACTCGATGGACCACTCGAGCGGTCTATCGGGCGGTCTCTACAAACATTCTATTTTCTTGTTTTGTTCAAAATCTTGTGTCCTTTGGAAGACCGCTCGAGCGGCCTTTGGACCGATCGAGCGGTCTGGGTAGTTTTCAAAAAAAAAAATTTGTTGTGTTTTTAAAGCTTGGCTCTTAAGGACTGTGACCTTGGCCTTTGGGATGTTCTTTGCAATAAATAAACCCTCGATGGCACGTTGTCACAAAGATTTTAGCCTCATTTTGGCTTTGCAGCTCTCATCCCTTTTCATTTGGGCGTTTGTGGTGGCTGTTCGTGGGCTTTTCGCGTGACCCGGAGTTTGGGGCGTGACAACTTGGTATCAGAGCTCTGGGTTTGAATACCTAAGAACAGTGGGAGGTGGGTGTGTTACCTTGTGAGTAAAGATGTGTGTGTTCTTAGTTGCCTGTGTTTGAAACATGAGCATATTAGTTGTTGAGCATGTTGATGCCATGTATATGTGAGCATGGAGATTGGACCTTAGGATTGATTAATCTTGCCTTCAGGCATTTGGATTAACAAACTTTGGAGCCAAGTTAGAATTGCGTTTAGCTGACGTGATTTCTAGCGGGGAATCTAAGTAAGTTATCCAAATTGACGCGTCCTTCTTGTCAGTTCTCCTCGGTATCGGTGTTGTGTTTGCATAATCGTTGTGGCTACGTGTTAGCATGATTATGTGGTATGTGTTAGGAATAACATGATAGATCGACCTTAGGTTGTCGTGTTTTATGTTTTCTTTATATAATCTGTGCATCCTTCGAGGCGACAAGACCGTGGTTTGGATCTTGGATGTGCGAATCGGTTGCAATGGTTACCAAGAGATAAGGTTATTGGATGAGTATTGATCGCTTGGTGTGCAGTGGAACTCGTCACAGAGTTGGGTTTAACTGTGTGGGGGTTGACCTCGGTTGGTGGACTATTGAGTGTCTTCATGAGCAGAGATTCCTCTGAGAGTATGCTATTAGAGGTTAGAGTTGTGTCAAGGATAGTCTTGTGAGTAAGGGCGATGGGGTGTTTGAGACCCAGGGAATCAGTTGTTATGACTAGACTGGTGGATAGATTTGTGGATCGTGATAATCCCTTTCGGGTAAAGTTGATACACGTGGTTTTGGCCGTGTGATGGATTAAGTACGTCTTGAGCCATACTATGTCATGAGCCGGGTACTCAGGATGGAGTATAGACGGGAACATAGTGGATGGGAGCGTGATAATCCTTGGCCGTGTGTGTGTTGAGATAGCAGAATGTATGGTTCTGGAGATATTCCCCGGTAGTCAGGATGTTGGTAGTGGTCAGCAGAATATTGCTGGAGTCAGTGTTAGGTCTGATGACCTTAGATGAGGATTTAGCTTATGATTCTAATCTATGATGAGTAGTAGTTCTATGAGATTCCTACGAGAACTCAGGTTTGCGGTTTGGTTGTTACCCTAGTGATCAGGAGTTCATATTTGGGAACTGTGCTGAGTGTATGTGGTTGGTTAGTGCTGAGACAGCGTATCCTGAGTGGGATATGTCTGGAGGTTGTTTGTGGTCAACCCTGGGTTCAGAGATGGGTATGTTGTTTGCCTATGGGAATGAAGTGTGGAGTAACGAGGTTTAGTACCGTACCGTGTGATTTAGCTAGCCTAGGCGATAAGTGAGAAATCGAGGGTTACGATTCATGTGATCGACGTGTGCTTGAGAGCGAAAGTACAGAAGGTGTCGGCATGGTTAAGGGAGTTCATAGTAACTTTGGATGAAGGGTTTTACGATTGGGTTTCCTTGGTGTGGTGTCATACACTTTCTATGTGAGTTGCGCTGGGCAGTGGGTTTGAGGCCGTGAAGTGGTTGTGATTTTCCTAGTAGGAGTTAGGTGAGTAAGCGCAACCTTGTGGAGTGAGGTTTTGGCACGATGGAATGTTGACGTGTATCTTCGTACACGCTTGGTGATGAGCTTGTAATCCTTGGGATATATTGTATAAGATATGCTGCTTGATGGTGTTCACGTGTGTGTGAATGAGATTTGTGAGTTGAGAGCTTGGTGTAGCGGATGGTCTGAGTACCGTGATTGTGGTTTACAACAGCTGTTTGACTGTGGTCGATGTAGCCTCGAGGTTAGATCTACGGGGTTCTTTGAGGATCGAGTGTCGATGAGTACTCCCAGTTACGTTGAGATTGGGTCATGGGTTCCATTAATCCTTTTCTTCTCGGTTGAAAGGAAATAGAGTTTTCTTATGGATGGTTGTTTGATGTGAGTTGTTTCATCTCTGTTGAACGAAGATGCCTGGTTTTGATGGATTCAGGTTTCGGTTGTATATTGAGATCGAAAATCTCTATGGATTTGGTATCCGTGTTGTGACCCTTGGAGTTGTGACCCGGGGACTTGTACTGTCGTGATCGGGTAATTATGGGTTTGCTTCTTCTTCTTCGTGGTTTCAACGCGTGGTGCATAGGTATGTGCCTTCTTGGATATTGAGTATTTGTGTGTGACCTGGGATTCGATTACTCCCGCGGTTGGGGACCGTAAAGAATTGCATGTTTAGGTTAGTATGACCTTGCGATAGAAGACCGTAAAAAAGTGCGTATAAGTTGGAAGCATAGTAAGTCATGGAGATCTTGCTGCCACAGTGTGGCTTGTTTGTGTGATGGTTGAACTATTTGGGGTTGTGTTCCTTGCGAGGTTGAGTTGGTGGACCGGGAATGCTTTTGCTTGTTCTTGTCAACAAGAAAATTGGTGTTGAGATGTAGTGTTCTTTCTACAGTGATCAGCTCAGAATCGTTAACCGTTGTGTGCAGCTTGTTCTTGATTGTGTGGGTGTGGTTGCACCTCTAGCTCTTGGTAGAGTGAGAGTTTTGTCAGAACAGTGCGGCTGTAATATGCGTATGGTGTGTTTCTGATAGACTTTCGTGAGGCTGGCTTCAAGATCCATTTCGAGTTTTGAACGGTTCAGAGTTCTCAGAGTCAAGGAGTGATTGTTGACTATGGTAAGTGTTGTGCTTTGGCATAACTATTTGTTCGGATGGTGGTCCCGAGAAAGTGCTAATGTATGAGTCCGGATGGATTCGATGTTTGAGAAGCCTTGGTTGGCTCAGCCTATTTGGACCGACGTAATGGGTTGGTTGGGAACGAAAGGGCCGTGACGAGTTCCGTATATAAGGAAAGTTACTATGTGGAAGATGTAGGTCTTGGGTTAGAGTATTCTGTTATGCTGGACTCAAGGAATTGATGTACGTCTTATGAGTTGGGGTTGATGTCAGATGACAGTTCTCATGTTTGCTCGGTTGGCTGACAGTGATCGTGTTTGATTTGAGATTGATCTGTAGTCTTGGTATCAGTGATCTGATGGCGAGACGTTGAGTTTTGTAGTGCGGTGTAGTGGCATGCTGTCGCACGGGAGATATAGTTGGGTTTATATGGGTTGTTGGATACCTATGAGATGTTCTGTCTGCGTGACGTGTTTGGTCAAGTGACTCGTTGAGATCAGGTGACCTCATAGCGGTGATGCTGAATTAGTTTTTGAATGTGTGGAATCTTGTCCGGGACAATGGTGTATCGCCTAGTGTTCCTTGAGGGTAAGAATTGTAGTTCGTGATGGAAGATCGGATAGAGGATGAAGGTTTAAAGGTTTCCTGAGATGAATTTTTCGGTATTCCAGGTGAGTAAGTGAGCTTCTCTCTGGAGTCAGGTGTTTGTGTCGAGGCTTGTGCATGGGAGTTGTGTCAGCTTCGTGATGGCATTATTCGTATCAGTAGGACGATGATGTGGTATCAAAGTTAGTGGACGTTTGGTGAGCGTTAGAACTTGAGTGGGGTTTGTGCGTGGAACATATGACTTCGTGTGATCAATGTCAGGATCTAACGTCGTGTGTTTGGACTTTTGGACGTAGTCCTTGGTGTGCATTGTGAGATGTGATTGAGCCAGTATCTGGCAGTGAGGACAAGGGTGATAGTCTCTATGTCCTGAAAGAGAGAGTGTTTGGGAGCAAGTACCAAGGAAGATTGGTCTCGTGTGATGGGTTTGTTGCTGCAGTGGTTGGTGTACGGTGAAAGTTATGTTTGAGGTTTGGCAATGTGAGTTGGATCCTGATCCGACGTTTCGCGAATGTTTCCTGGATGACAGTTGTGTCAATGGGACTTGCACGTGTGGTCAGTTTTTGTGGAGATCAAATCTTCAAGTTGTGTTTACCTTGTGTGACGGTTGGTTTGGGATTTCAACTGTTCGGGTATTTCGGCTGTTGTGTGGTATTGCTGGGTTTGCATCAGATATTGTTGATGGTGGATGGGCTAGTGTTTGACTTGAGTTTCAGTGTTGAATTTCGGGGACGAAATTCCTTTAAAAGGGGGAGAGTTGTGAGACCCTAACCTCTTTCATGTTTGGAATAAGTTAAAGTGTTGAGGGAGTAAGAGTTAAACATGACCTTGGTGATGTTGTGGGTGAGTGTTTTGTGCTTGGATATGCGTGGAAGATATGTTCGGGGAAGAATATGAGGTTCTAAGTGATGTCTGGACAAAAATATGTGAAGAGCGTGTGAAGAAAACTGACATACCTTCACTATTTTGGTCATAACTCTTTGTACAAAATGAATTTTGGTATGGAGTTTGAACCATTGAAGAGTAGACTTTTGGGGCTTCAGTTTGAGCACAAGAATGACCCTATTCAGAGTTCGGACGAGGGAGATATGCTTGTTCTAAGTTGGGATAGCAGTACGGTGGCGGAGACCGCTCGAGCGATTTTTTGACGGATCAAGCGGTCTATATCGGATAGAAGCTATAAGTTACGGGTTTTAGGTTGGATTTCTCATTTTCCACCTTCCTCCTCTCTTTCTAAAGCTAAAGGGTGATCTAGGGTTTTTATTTTGGAGCTCCTTGGAGCTTTTCACGTCCGTTGGGGGTTGAGCTCTTGCCGTTTCCTTGAGCGAGCTATCTTTGGAGAGTGTAGGTGTTCGTTGGAAGCTCCTCCGTAGTCGCGCATTTGGGGCTTTGGGGGATTGGAGCTTGTTTGAGGTTTGATTCCTGATGGTGGGACATTTATGAGGTAGGATTCCAGACTCTACCGTTGTTAAAGGGTGTTATATATAATTATATGTGTTTTCGCCGGGTAAAAAATACATTCAATGTTGTTTTCATGTTAAACCTTGGTTTTTGGGTAAACGGTGGGTTTTACGCCTTTCTTGGTTTTATACATGATTCGAATGTGTTGGTGTCCATAGTTTTCAAAAATATGGTTTCGAAAACGAAGATTTGTGAAAATCTTGAAAACGTGTGTTTGGAAGTTTGTAGCTAACTCTTGGGGTTGAGTCTTAGCTTTTAAAATATTTTGTTGGAAACATGTTTTTACATGCTTATGGATCTCCATGTTTATGGATTGGATTATTTTATACATGTGATGTATAATTGTTTTATGGGATTTTCGTTGTTAAGCTACGGTTGGTTTTGAAATATTTTTCATAGATGTATCGTGACAGTGAGTGTGTTGAGTTAGGCTTCCATTACTTCACGGTGAAAGTTTGAAAACGTGCGCAGAGTAGGTCCCTACGTGCCTTCGGGTTAATCCCCGTAAACGAGGTTGGTGGGTGCATAGTGCCTTCGGGTTGTGAACCCGTAAACTAAGTGGTTGGTGGGTGCTTAGGGCCCTCAGGTTGTGAACCCGTAAACTAAGTTGGTTGCCTCTGTGAATGGCGCTGCTTACGTTGTTGTGACTCCGTATAGAACTTGTCATTACCTAGCAGGCCTTCAGTGGGTCAGGTCTAGGGTAACGGGCAGGAGTCTATAGTTTTCACATTTGTCTGTGAGGCATAGGATTTCATTTTATCTCTTTCTCCTCGGCGGCGTGGCCCGAGTGGAGCATACTATTTTATTACAGCCTATTGTTTTATTTTTCTCGGTTGTGAGTTTCGAGTGAAAAAATAACGTTTTGTTCCCAGTTGTGTGATCCGGGTAGAAAATTAGGTTTTTGATTAGTGCTTTCCCTTAACTGTGGAATGATGCATGGTTTTAAGGTTGGAAATGAGGGGTTTTATGAAAGAAAACCTTTTTGAGGCTCGTGTTGGCCTGACAAAAAACTTGTGATTTTTGAGATAAAAACCTTTTTGACTCTTGTGGTTGAGTTTGTATGCTTATGATTGCATAACCTGTTTTATAGTTTTATAATATGTTTCTATTGGGCTCGGGTCACGGTGTAGGATTTTATTGTAAAACCTTTTTCAAGTGGACGTGGTCCTGTAGGGTGACCTTGAGGTGCCTAGAGATAGCTGTTGACGAGACCCTGTTGTTTGGTCTTTGTTAGGTAGTTTATACCTTGCTGTATATGTTTCATGTTTGGATATAACATGTTGTAATGCGTATATAATTCTTATGGATGTATGCATGTGCCTTCGAGAGAAACCTTGGGTTGATTGTTGTTTTTCATTTTCGTTTGGTTTTATCCTTTTGTTTTTAAATGTTATGCCTCGAGGGAGGATTTGGAGCCTCGTTTGGGTGGGTTTTCTTTGGCATGTTTGCCTTGGGAGCTTTCAAAATAATGGAAAAATGTTTAAGGGTTGGGAAGAAAAAGTTGTATTTTGAAAAGCTAATCCGAAGCCTAACCGCTCAACGGACCACTCGAGCAGTCTATCGGGCGGTCTCTGCAAACATTCTATTTTCTTGTTTTGTTCAAAATCTTGTGTCCTTTGGAGGACTGCTCGAGCGGTCTGGGTAGTTTTCAAAAAAAAATTTGTTGTGTGTTTTTAAAGCTTGGCTCTTAAGAATTGTGACCTTGGCTTTTGGGCTGTTCTTTTGTCACGACCTATTTTTATATATAGCGTCCGTGACCGGCCAGTGAGTCAAACCCACCTGAGGCCTCTATCTTGATCTTTATTTAGAACATTTTCGCATTCATAAATAAGAAGAGAATTTGGAAATAATTCTTTTTATAAAAAAAAATTTCATTTACATCTCCCAGATCTCATTTCAAAAATCTCCAGAGCTTGCTAGAGTCGTGCATGCAAATGATCTCAAGCAGGACATAACATATTCCAGCAAAACTTACTTTTATGCAAAACCTGACATGTTAAAAACACGTTCATTAGCAAAGCTAGTATGAAATCATAGATATCTGAATTACTAACAATTTCACTATTTGAGAATGAGTTCTAACAGTCGACCAGCATTTAGTAGGGTGCGACCCTACAATAACATATATTGCACATAATCATTCCTTAGCCATCTGGCCATGGCTCCACCCTTATTACATCTCCTCGCTGGTATGCTTTAAGTCCTCCAGCGGTCAAGACGCCGTTCCAACAAACATTCCCACAATTCCGTCAATTCCAATATTTCATACCGAATATTAATAGAAAACAGAAATTAATTCAGATATAAGATAACTCACCTTAATATGCAGGTTAACTTGTGCCTTGCTTGTACCCTATTTGATTTACACAAGAAAATAAACTTTAATTATTGTTTTATTAATCTTTCTTTAAATCTTATGATTTTGTTACCTTTTATTTTTATATTCAACTTAAATAAAATATTAAGATAATTTTTTTTACATAAAATATTTAACTTTATAATTTAATCATTTAATTTATTTAAGAGAATCTTTTTATATAAAATTTTGTATAAAATCATATTATCTTATTTAAACTAATTATTTTTATTTTATCATTAAAATCACAACTACAATTCGGCAACCTTCTTCTTCTTCTTTTCTTTTTTTTTATAAACAATAATTCTCCATTTTGAATTCACCGGAATAATTTATCAGCGATCGAAACCGTTTATTAGCGGCGTTAGGTTGTCAGTAAAATAATGAACATTGATTATCAATGTATGATGATAATCGTGTTCTTACAGATAACAAAAATAACAATAATTAAATAAAAGTGATAGTAACTATTTTATTCGGGTTCAGGTTCATCGGAAAAGGATTTCAACGATCAAAACCATTTACTAGCAGCGTTAAGCCGTCAAAAAGGTAGTGAACGTTGTTGATCAGAAAATAATGTCGTACACAGTGGTGACCATGTGTATATAGATTATGAAAATAAAGTTTATTTAAAGGTGATGGTAACCATAACTATTTCATGGTGGTTTAAATGGTTTAAGGTGGTCGACGGGGGTCCTGGAGGTTATTGGTGGTGGCGTCGATGGTGATTATGGTGGCCGGTGGTGACTGTGATAGAGGAGAGAAATGAGAGAGAGATAGATAGATATATATATACCGAGAGAGACAAAACCGGTGGTTAGGCGAGCGACGGACGGCGGCGGAGTCGCCGGTGGTCGTGATGGTGGTGGTCAACGGCGTCAGGCGTGGTCGACGATAGTGGTAGCTCTGGCGGCGTCGGGCTCGGCGTGTTGCGCGGTCGTGGCGACAGCTTGGTCGCGCGATTTGGTCTTTGTGTGAGAATATATACACCTATGGCCTGTGTATATATGTATATATGTATATGTGTTATGTATATAAGGTATAATATATATATCATCTCATGGCGGCAACTATATTTATAAACAGTTCAAGCTGATTCATCTCGGGACAAATTTTATTCTTGACGCGTGGCGACGCGTGTCAACTTTTGGTGTTTTTATATATATATTTTTTGTTCTTCCATCATTTTAAAATGTAAAATTTTATATTCAGAAAAATTCACAAAATTTGATATAAACTTTTAATGTCGATTCGGGAATTTTCGTGTCGTTAGAATTTTAATATGTTTCTAAATATAAGTTTTTAATTTTCACGTGTATCGAATTTTAACGAATTTTATTATATTTTTTCGATTAAATTTTTATTTATAAGGTTTTATCAGGAATTGTATTTTGAGAGTATCGACTAATTATTTTTATTTTTCTCCCATAATTTGCATACTGGATTTTACATTCTCCCCTCCTTAGGAAGTTTGGTCTTCCAAACTTAACACAAGTCGAGTTGAGAAAAAAAAACGTACCTCACTTGAAAGGTTCGGGATACCTAGTCTTCATATCATCTTCTTTTTCCGACGTTGCTTCTCTCTCTAAGTGATTTTCCCACCAGACCTTAACAAAAGGTACAACTTTATTACGTAGTCTCCTTTCTTGGCGATCCAATATGCTACCGACCGTTCTTCATAACTTAGATTCTGATCGATGCATATTGGTGTTTGAATTAGGACGTGGGAAGGATCAACAATATATTTTCTTAACTTGGAGAAGTGAAAAATATTGTGAATCTGCGCTAACTCCGAGGGTAAAACTAATCGATATGCCACGGGCCCTACTTTCTCAAGAATTTCAAATGGACCGATATAACGATGATTTAATTTGCCTTTCCGTCCGAATAGAAATACACCTTTCGTCAGGGATATCTTCAAAAATACCTAGTCTCCTTCTTGAAACTGCAACTCTCGTCAATTATCGTTGGTGTAACTCTTTTGACGATCCTACGCCATCTTAAGGCGTTCTCGTACTAAACGAACTTTCTCGGTTGTTTCTTGAACAAGTTCTGGCCCGATAAGACATTCTTCTTCTGTCTCTGTCCAGCATGTAGGAGTTTTACATTTACGCCCAAAGAGTGCTTCAAAAGGAGCCATCCTTATACTGGCTTGAAAACTATTATTGTATGTAAATTCAACAAGAGGTAAATGTTCATCCCAGCTATCTTGAAAATCCATACTACAGGCTCGCAACATATCATCTAGCGTGTGAATGGTTCATTCTGACTGCCCATCGGTCTGCGAATGAAAAGCTGTACTAAGGTGTACGTTGGATCCCATTGCCTTCTGAAAACTATTCCAAAAATGTGAAACTAATCTCGAATCATGGTCAGAAACAATAGACATTGGAACTCCATGTAAATGCACTATCTCTCGTATGTACAACTTAGCTAAATGATCAATCGTGTGCGTAGTCCTAACAGGTAGAAAATGTGCAGTTTTTGTAAGTCTATCAACAATAACCCAAATAGAGTTATGGTTCTTAGACGTTCGAGATAGACCAACTACGAAATTCATTGTGATATGCTCCCATTTCCATTCTGGAATTGATAAAGGTTGTAGAAGACCTGTCGATTTTCGTCGTTCTGCCTTAATTTGTTGACATCGTAAGCATTTGCTGACGTAGTCTGCCACTTCCTTCTTCATTCCCATCCACCAGTACGCTTTACGTAAATCTTGGTACATCTTCATTAAACCCGGGTGTATCGCAAATCTCAAATTGTGATTTCCATCTAAAATTCGCAGCTTGATGTCAAATATGTCGGGAACGCAGACTCGATTCCGACATTTTCAGCACACCATCTGAGATTTGAAAGGTTGAGTCTGGGGTTACCCTAACTCGTTCATATATTTTCTTTAGTTTAGGATCCTCTTGTTGTCGATGCTTCACTTCTTCTAAGATCGTCGATTGAATAGTAATTGACGTACATAGTGATGTTGCGTCTCCCTTGATTATATTCTGCTCTGACTACTCCGCGCCTTCTAGGGACAAAAGATGTTGAGTCACTAAAATATTCAAAGTTCCGATTGCCTTCCGACTTAAAGCATCTGTCACAATGTTCGCTTTTCCTGGATGGTACTAAATATTAATATCATAATCTTTCATCAATTCTAACCAACGTATTTGCCCCAGGTTCAGTTCTTTTTTAGAAAAGATGTATTTCAAACTCTTGTGGTCCGTATAGACGTCACAAGGAACTCCATAAATGTAATGACGCCAATCTTAAGCGCAAAAATAACTGTTGCTAGCTCCAAATCAAGCATTGGGTAGTTCTTCTAGTGAGATTTTTGTTGTCGAGAGGCGTAAGTTATGACTCTATCATTCTGCATAAGCACACATCTTAGTCCTTGTCGTGACGCATCACTATAGATTGAAAATCCTTTTGTACTTTCTGGTAGGGCAAGAATAGGAACTATTGTCGATCTTCTTTTCAATTCTTGAAAGCTTTCTTCTCGTCTTTCAATCCATACAAAAAGTTCTCCTTTCCTAGTCAGTTTTGTTAAAGGTACAACAATCTTTGAAAAATCTTATACAAATCTACGATAATATCCAACCAATCCAAGGAAACTTCTTACTTCCGTTACTGTCGTAGGCGTTGGCCAATTTATAATTGCGGAGATTTTCTGAGGGTCTACAGAATTACCTTCACTTCGAACCCCATGCCCTAAAAATATTACTGCTTTTAGCTAGAACTCGCATTTCTTCAATTTCGCATATAACTTGTGATCTTTTAATGTCTGCAACACCTTCCGTAAATGATTCGCATGATTTTCTTCACATCTAAAATAAATCCAAATATTATCGATGAACACAATCACAACTCATCTAGGAATTTGTTTGAAAACCTGATTCATTAAATTCTTTAAAACAGTAGGTGTATTCGTTACTCCGAAAGGCATAATTATGAATTCATAATGTCCATATCGCATCTTGAATGTTGTTTTCTCAAAAAAAAAAAATTTAACGAACAGCACCTGAGCTTCCTAAAGAGACCTACTAAGCCAACTGAAAACTATCTAGTAACTCATGTAGTTGTGCTTTCAATTCTTTTAATTCTGCTGGGGCTACACAATACGGGGTCTTGAAAATGGTTTGGGTTCCAGGAATAACATTTTTATACGCAGGCACCGCCTGGATCTCAATACCCAATCACAATTAAATCTATTTATCAACTGTACAGAATTAAATTACATAACGACTCATCAGCATCATTTCATTACCATTGCTTTCACTTCCATGAACATTAAATCATATATGAATATTACTAGCTTTGGCTGATAATTTACATTCATCCAATCAATTCTCAAAATTTCCCAATACAAAGCTTTGAAATGAATACATGAGATCTAAACACACACACACACACACACACACACACACACACACACACATATATATATATATATAT
>JAUMHN010309992.1:0-18373 GCA_032360265.1 Heliamphora ciliata
TTAAATTAGTTGGGGTTAATTAAAAGAGTTGGGCTTTGTAATTTTATTTAGGCCCCATTTCTAATCTTTTTCATGATCCATGATTTTCTTGGGTCAAATTGTAGGATTGTGATCCTATGATTTTATGTGGTTGTAGGGTTTTAAATTTTTGATATCAACTGTTCTCAAGGGTTCGGGGTTTAAACCTTGTGTCTTAAAGTTTCGTTTTTGTTTGATTAAAATATTGTGTAAAATTACGCGTGGGTTCAATTTGTCTTTTTTCGTAATCTCTCTATCTTCTTGCACTAATTTATAATTTTTATGATTGTTTATATTTTCTATTTCTAGAATTCAGTATTAGAGAATTCTATATTCTGTAGGGTTTTACTTTGAACCTTAGGGTTTTGTTCTAGTCCTAATCCAATTTTGGGGTTCTAGTCTTTGTGCGTTTTCGTCTCTAATTCTCGTAATCAGAAATTGGGGTCTTTTATATATTTATTCATGAGTTGGTGTCTGTTATAGGAAATGGTTGAGGATTACCTCGGAGACTTTCGTGCAGATAGAGAGAATTGAGGGACTTGCGTGTAATTTGTTAGGACTAAGATTGTTGATGACTTCTGGAGTAATTATGGGAGAATTTTATGGTGTTTTCATAATAGATGTGTATCATAGCATGGATTTACCAATTATAGGGTGCCTTGGGCTAAAAGGATAATTATTTAAAAGTTTAGGGTTAAACGTGCAATTATTAAAAATTATGAAATATAAAGCCTTTGCGTATATTTTCTTCCTAATTATTGGGTTGGCGCTTAGCTTTCCTATTCCTTGGACTTAGAGTCTTGTTATTTGTGTACATCTTCGATTTAAGTCTTTTTTTTTTGAAATTTTGTTATTGTTCTTGGACCAAATTGTAATTTTTTTTTTTGAGGTTCTAGGATTAAGAGATATCATTTCTTCTTTAGGATTTTTAATTCCAAGATCTGGTTCTGAGCTTAATCCTTCAGGATTCTTTCTCTTAATCTAACCCTAATTTAAAAATCTAGTTTTAGTTGATTTAACGTTCTCAATCCAGAGACTTAAGAAAAATCGGGTCATTACAATACAAGCTATTAAACTCAAAAATAATTACATGCGAACATATCCAACAATAGATCAAACTAGAACAGCTTCTATTCTTTCATCACAACGTCTTGTTATGTGAGATTTTATTTCTTATTCTTAGATGTGTTTGTAGAGATGGGTTGAGAGATATTTTGTAAGAGGATGACAGAAGGTTTTAACAAGTTTACTTACTTGTTTAGAGTTTAGGATTTAGGGTTTAGTGTTTAGGTAAATTAAATTGTCAGTAATTAAATTTAATTGGCGGGTATTGAGAATCTTAACGTGGAGAGATGAGTTAAGCATTTAATAATAAGAGCTCAATGCAAATTGGTCTTGAGATTATGACTAAGAGTGTAGCTATAGTTCTTTAATAGTATGAACAGTAATTTAGTGTTTTATAAAAATTATAAAAACCGCTGTAAGGTTTTTATTATTACAAAGATCGCTAAGAGATTTGCATATTTACAAAAATCGCTGGTTGGGTATTTGAGTTACACTAGAAGTTTATATTATAATTACTTTACAAGTCCCTGCTATAACCCTATAAATATGCGGGTAGAATGAACCAAATTCAGAAATTGTCTTTCAAGACTAAGGTTGTTCAAGTTCTGCTGGTTTCAGTTCTCAATAGATCGTAACTCACACTACATTCGAGAATCGCATCAGGAATACAGTAAAAGGTTTGACCAGAGCTGCATGGGTTCTATTCATCAATTAACCATTTTCATACACCAATAATTCAATATAATTCATTTTAAGTCTATATCTCTAAGTCCCACAATGTGATATGTCACTTATACACTTAGCCAAATTAAGGTAAATATTCAAGTGTCAAATTAAACATCATAACAGTGTATTGGGATAACTAGACATGGAGTTAAATTCTAAATATTAGGCACCACTTAGACAAAAGTATTTTTAATAACTTTTATGTTTATCACTAAGGTCAGATCCTAAGGTAAATAGGTCATTTCTATCATTTAAGAGAAAGCCATTCAGCAATTTACAGAGTAAAATACAGAATTTGGGCCTCAGTTGAACTTGGCTTTGGGGCATCAAATCAAGAGATATGGGTTTACTTTTCAGGTATATTTTAGCTTAAGGTGTCCACTACAAGTTCTATGTTTTGTTTTAAGGCTAGTCGTTTGGAACAAGCTGATAATTTTGGCCATTTTATAAAATGGGTTCAGTCAGCATTAAATGGTTCAACATGACCTATTTTTAACAGAGAATGCACAAGCCTTTTGGGGCATTATCCGAGGGTATCTAAGGCTAATTATTGGGCAGTAAATAGTTTAATATATTAGCGAAAATTTCCATGAAAATCACTTTTGGATTTAGTAATTAAAAATATGTTTCTAGTCTTTCAAAAACATATGACAGAGAGCTCTGTCAGTCACAGAATTGTAACAGTGATTTTTAGAAGGGTTTTGATCTATCCAAGCTTCATATTTTAGGCTCATTGTTGGTGGACGGCAAGATAAACATGTTGTCTACAGATTGCATGTTTTGACCAAAGCTCAGTTCTCATTCTAACCTAGGGTTTGCATGTCTGTAAATTAGGGTGGTCAAAATCTAACAGTTTTTAGTAGAAATGGTGTATCGAGTTCTACCCAATGAAATCACTTCAAACCAATTTTGTATGAAAGATAACTTAAAAACATAGATTTGGACATAAAAATCACACATATATCATTTTTTTTACAATTAGTTATGATAGTTCAAAGTTCATGGCAGAAAGTTAAAACACCTAGAAAATCAGGTCCATTAGGGTTTTTGGTGCCTTAGCTCGAGATATGTTTAGATTTAGTTTATTTTGTTTGCATGCATGTACTTTATACATATATATCTAAGTTCCAGAACCTATATATGTAACTCTCCATCCTCCAGACACGTTGAGACATACATAAGAATAGATAAGGGGAATATTCTACCCATTTATTCATATTTAGATATCACAAATATTGTATCATTAAGAGTTCTGAAACGTTGAAAATACAGAGTGATTACAGTTTCATGAAAGATTTAATTAAAAATTACAATGTGCCCGAGGGAAACTGGATAAAAAGAACAAAAAAGGTGAACTTCAAATCCTTCAGCTAGCGTTGTTGGGTTCGACTGGCTCCAGCCACTCACCTTGTTCTTCAAAACCTCCTTCTTCTTTGGGTACGATTTCCTCAACAAAAAAGGCTCGTCCTCCTTATCTGTGGCACGAATTCCATGAGCCAAAGCCCAGAAACAAACTTTCTAAACCTTCTAACCGAACTCACAACAAAAAATTCTACAACGCATATCATATAACACCCAGTACAATTTATGATCAAGGAGACAGACAAATTTTACAATTACAGCAAGGTAGGCTTATATATGAACAATTATGTAAGTGCGTGATGCAAATGAATGCAATGCAACCAATTTTATTTTCTAATCCAATTTAAACTTAAGTTATTCTAGATTCTCCCAAATCGAGGTGAACCATCCTAAACCCCATGATCCCAATCACATAGACCAAGTCTACCGACCGTTAAAGAACGTTCCTTAAGCCTTGGAATGACTACGTAGCGAACTATGTGTCCAGTAGGGTCATCATTGACGGCAAGGGCGTGGACAAGTCAACACTTAGACTCTCGAATCGTAGGTCAAGGTTAAACGTGGGATCGCGAGATCTAATTCCTATTATTACGCCACCCGAACCGCCTTCACAAAAAATATACTTCATAAATAATAAGGTGCATTTAGCACTTGGGGAAAAAACATCATAAAACAAATCAGGGCATATAGCAAATATCACAATATTTTCAAATATCTAAATTTTCAAATATTCCAATTCCATCAGTCACGGTACCAACCCTAGGGTTCAATTTTCATTATTTTCTTAAAACAAAATGGTGAACCCCGTAAAATCCAACCCAATGATGACGTGATATCAGATATGCAACTGCCATTTACAGCTCAAAGGTATAAATTGATCATGACTTAGGCGAAAATAGCATTTGTATACTTTGCATGAAATCGTAAAATTATGAAGTATAGGGTACAAGTATGTAAAACACAAGTGATAATTCACGAGACATAGATTTAACCTAGCGGCATGGATTCTATTCATCAATTACTCATTTTCATATACCAATCATCTAACATAATTCATTTAAAGTTCATATCCCTAAGTCCCACAATGTGATGTCTCTTATACACTTAGTCAAATTAAGGTATGTATTCAAGTATTAAATTAAGTATCATAACAGTGTTTTGGGCTACCTAAACATGGAGTTAAGTTTTAATTTTTGAACACCATTTAGATAAAATTATTTTTTACAACTTTTATGTTTAACATTAAGGTCAGATTGTAACACCCCGATCCTTTACATGGCAACGATATTATCCGCTTTGGACAAATGCCCTCACGGTTTTGTTCTTCTCAGGGGGTCATCCATCCTTGCATTGCTCCCGCTTAAGCACGCTTAACTGCGGAGTTCTGCTAGGGTTTCTACCATTTGGAAAAAGGTCTCGTTGAATGTAAGGGTCCAAGGTTTTTCCTTTATAGCCGAGGAACTCCCTCTCCCTTTCCGATGTGGAATACCAGGATATCACAATCCACCCCCTCTTAGGGCTGCACGTTCCCGTGTAGTAGCCTGCCAGCTCTGGTAGCCTGCTAATCCTTATCGACCCACCCACTCTGTAGCCCGCCCATGTGTCATGTGAGATGGTAGGGGCCCACACTCGGAGGTAAGGAGAGTTGGCTCTGATACCATCTGTAACACCTCGACCCTTCACATGTCAACGATATTGTTTGCTTTGGGCAAACGCCCTCACGATTTTGTTCTTCCTAGGGGGTCACCCATCCTTGCATTGCTCCCGCTTAAAGCACGCTTAACTGCGGAGTTCTGCTAGGGTTTCTACCATTTAGGAAAAGGCCTTGTTGAATGTAAGGGTCCAAGGTTTTTTCTTTATAGCACAGGAACTCCCTCTCCATTTCTGATGTGGGATACCAGGATATCACACAGATCCTAGGATAAATGGGTCATCTATATCATTTTAAAGAAAATAATTCAGCACTTTATAGAGAATAGTATAGAATTTGGGCCTCTATTGGCCTCGGGTCTGGGGTATCAAAACAAGGGCTATGGGTCTAATGTTTGGGTATGTTCTAGTGTACGGTTCCCCCTACAAAGTTCATATTTGGTGCTAAGGCTAGTTGTTTGGAACAAGTTGATGATATTGGCCATTTTATAAAATGGGTTGAGTTAGCATTAAAAGGTTCAGCAACACTTGTTTTCAACAGAGAATGCACAAGACCTTTGGGGGACCATCCGAGGATATCTAGGGCTGATACTAGGTCAATAAATAGTTTAATATGTTAGCTACATTTTTCATGAAAACCACTTTTGGATTTAGCCATTAAAAACATAGGTTTTTGGTCTTACAAAAACATACGACAGAGAGCTCTGTCAGTCACAGATTCACAATAGTGACTTTGGGGAGGGTTTGGACCACCCAAGACTTCAGACTTTGAGCTCATTGTTGGTGGACAGTAAGCTAAACATGTTATCTACAAGTATTACGTTTTGACCTAAGCTCGGTTCTCATTCTAACCTAGGCTTTTCATGTCTGTAAATCAGGTTGGTCAGAATCTGACACCTTTTAGGAGAAATGGTGTATCTCGAGTTCTACCCAATAAAATCACTTCCAACTAATTTTGTATAAAAGATAACTTAACAATCTAGTTCTGGACAAAAAAATTACACATAAATCATTTTTCTACAATTAGTTATGATCGTTCAAACTTCGTGGCAGAAAGTTGAAATACACAAAAAATCAGCCCCTTTAGGGTTTTGGTGTCCTAGCTCATGACATGTTAAGATTTAGCTTCTTTTCTTTGCATGCATGTACTTTATACTTACATATCAAAGTTCCAGAACATGTACAAGTCATTAAACTCAAAAATAACCACATGCAACCATATCCAACAATCAATGAAACATAAACAACCCCTATTTTGGCTCTAGAATGCCTTTTCGATAAATTTTAGATTTCTATTCTTAGAGGTGTTTATAGAGATGGGTTGAGAGATATTTTGTAAGAGAATAATAGAGGGTTTTAGAAAATTTACTTACTTGTTTGAGGGATTAAAGAACAGTGGATGACTAGAGAAATTAGCTTTATGTACTTTGATCTCCAAAGACCCTTCTTTCTTGGACCCTTCTTCTTTTTCTTCTTCTTTCTTCTCTCAAACTTGTATGAACACTCAAGTGCACTCACAATCTGATCTCTCTCTCTCTTGACCGAACCATAAAGGATAAAATGAGGTGTGTTTGGTCATGTTTATATAAGCAAAGTAGGTGGTGGGTCTCATAATGAAGGCGTAAGCAATTTTTGAATTTTCTAAAATCCTATTGGTTACATGGTGGGCATTATTCTTTTTAAGAAATTTTGAGATCAGATTTTCAGAGGAGATTTTAGCTGGGGCTTGTTTGGGAGGCTCAAAATCTTGTTTTGCATTAATTTGGGGTTTAAACTAAATATTGGTACCAAATTGTGGAAGAAAACACATTAAAAGTTAAAGTGGTGTATCTTTTTGATGCCCCTACCTACTAAAACCTATTATTTTAGTGTGTTTATGATTAATTTATTATTTTTATGAATTATCATAATTTTTATAACAATTAATTAAATAAGTGTAGATTTTTAAGTCAAATTAAGCTAGTTTGATAAGAAATGTTCTTTTAACTTATTTATTGTGTAGGAACTTTTAATAATGATTTGTTTACTTTTGGTGACCTATATTATTAAATTATTATGTATATTACTTGTATAAAAAGTCTTAGGTCATAATAATACATAATTTATGCAACTTTTTCTCATTTTTTAGCTTAAAAGGTAAAAAGTAACTTTTTAGGAACTAATCCCAACGTGACCGGCCATGCAAGGGTATTTTTGTTATTTTTATTATTATTTTTTCTTTTGTTATTTAATTGTATCTAAATATCTAATTTTGGGTGTCAACGTGTCAAAATTTAGGTTTTTAAAATTTTTTGCTGTACTAGGAACAAATTAGTCATTTTATCCTAATTATGAGAATTTTTTATTTTTAACTTATACTTTGTGTTAATTACTTAATTTATGATGTTAGGAGCCTTCTCTAAGTAGCAGATCTTTTTCTTCTAAGTATTTGATCCTTTTAAGGTTTTCGGGTTGAATTACAGTTTCGGGTTGAGTTAGGGTTTTCATCCTTCTAGCGACCTAAAATTTTTTCGGCTAACCATCACTAATGCTATGCTTTGAACTGGGTCTTTACACGTGTCATTATCAACTGGGTTGGGCTTAACATATTTGTGCCATACTTAAAAATGCATTTGGGCTTAAATTCATGAGCTATAATTATAATTCTTCCTAGATTAAATTAGTTGGGGTTAATTAAAAGAGTTGGGCTTTGTAATTTTATTTAGGCCCCATTTCTAATCTTTTTCATGATTCATGATTTTCTTGGGTCAAATTGTATCATTGTGATCCTATGATTTTATGTGGTTATAGAGTTTTAAATTTTTTATATCAACTGTTCTCAAGGGTTCGGGGTTTAAACCTTGTGTCTTAGGATTTCGTTTTTGTTTAATTAAATTATTGTGTAGAATTACACTTGGGTTCAGTTTGTTTTTTTTCGTAATCTTTCTATCTTCTTGCACTAACTTATAATTTTTATGACTGTTTATATTTTCAATTTCTAAAATTCAGTATTAGAGAATTCTATATTCTGTAGGGTTTTACTTTGAGCCTTAGGGTTTTGTTTCTGTCCTAATCCAATTTTGGGGTTCTAGTATTTGTGGATTTTCGTCTCTAATTCCCGTAATCTGAAATTGGGTGCTTTTATATAGTTATTCATGAGTTAGAGTCCGTTGTAGGAAATGGATGAGGATTACCTCGGAGACTTTCATGCAGATAGAAAGAATTGTGGGACTTGCCTGTAATTTGTTAGGACTAAGATTGTTAATGACTTCTAGAGTAATAATGGAAGAATTTTATGGTGTTTTCATAATAGATGTGTATCTTGGCATGGATTTACCAATTATAGGGTGCCTTGGGCTAAAAGTGTAATTATTTAAAAGTTTAGGGTTAAACGTACAATTATTAAAAATTATGAAATATCAAGTCTTTGCGTATATTGTTTTCCTAATTATTGAGTTGGCGCTTAGCTTTCCTATTCCTTGGACTTAGAGCCTTGTTATTTGTGTACATTTTCAATTTGGGTCTTTTTTTTTTTTCAAATTTTGTTATTGTTCTTGGACCAAATTGTAATTTTTTTTGAGGTTCTAGGATTAAGAGATTTTTTTTCTTCTTTAGGCTTTTCAATTCCGAGATCTGGTTCTAGGCTTAATCCTTCAAGATTCTTGCTCTTGAGCTAACCCTAATTTAAAAATCTAGTTTCAGTTGATTTAACGTTCTCAATCCAGAGGCTTAAAAAAAATTAGGTCATTACAATACAAGCTATTAAACTCAAAAATAATCACATGCGAACATATCCAATAATAGATCAAACTAGAACAACCCCTATTCTTTCATCACAACATCTTATTATGTGAGATTTTATTTCTTATTATTAGATGTGTTTGTAGAGATGAGTTGAGGGATATTTTGTAAGAAGATGACAGAGGGTTTAATATGTTTACTTGTTTAGGGTTTAGATTTTAGGGTTTAGGTAAATTAAATTGTCAGTAATTAAATTTAATTGGCGGGTATCGAGAATCTTAACGTGGAGAGATGCGTTAAGCATTTTATAACAGGAGCTCAATGCAAATTGGTATTGAGATTATGGCTAAGAGTGCAGCTATAGTTCTTTAGTGGTATAAACTGTAATTTAGTATTTTATGAAAATTACAAAAATCGCTGCAAGGTTTTTATAATTACAAAAATCGCTGAAAGGTTTGCATATTTGCAAAAATCGCTGGATGGATATCTCGGTTACACTAGAAGTCTATGTCATAATTACTCTACAAGTCTCTGCTATAGCCCTATAAATATGTAGGAAGGCTGAACTAAATTCAATCCAGAGGCTTAAAAAAAATTAGGTCATTACAATACAAGCTATTAAACTCAAAAATAATCACATGCGAACATATCCAATAATAGATCAAACTAGAACAACCCCTATTCTTTCATCACAACATCTTATTATGTGAGATTTTATTTCTTATTATTAGATGTGTTTGTAGAGATGAGTTGAGGGATATTTTGTAAGAAGATGACAGAGGGTTTAATATGTTTACTTGTTTAGGGTTTAGATTTTAGGGTTTAGGTAAATTAAATTGTCAGTAATTAAATTTAATTGGCGGGTATCGAGAATCTTAACGTGGAGAGATGCGTTAAGCATTTTATAACAGGAGCTCAATGCAAATTGGTATTGAGATTATGGCTAAGAGTGCAGCTATAGTTCTTTAGTGGTATAAACTGTAATTTAGTATTTTATGAAAATTACAAAAATCGCTGCAAGGTTTTTATAATTACAAAAATTGCTGAAAGGTTTGCATATTTGCAAAAATCGCTGGATGGGTATCTTGGTTACACTAGAAATCTATGTTATAATTACTCTACAAGTCACTGCTATAGCCCTATAAATATGTAGGAAGGCTGAACTAAATTCATAAGTTGTCTTTCAGGACTAAGGTTGTTCAAGTTCTGCTGGTTTCAATTCTCAAAAGATCGTAACCCACACTATATTCGGGAATCGCATCAGGATTACAGTAAAAGGTCTGACCGGAGCTGCATGGATTCTATTCATCGATTAACCATTTTCATACACCAATCATTCATTGTAATTCATTTAAAGTCTATATCTCTAAGTCCCACAAAGTGATATGTCACTTATACACTTAGCCAAATTAAGGTAAATATTCAAGTGTCAAATTAAACATCTTAACAATGTTTTGGGATAACTAGACATGGAGTTAAATTCTGAATTTTAGGCACCGATTAGACAAAAGTATTTCCTACAACTTTTATGTTTATCTCTAAGGTCAGATCCTAGGGTAAATAGGTCATTTATATCATTTAAGAGAAAACTATTCTGCACTTTACAGAGAAACATACAGAATTTAGGCCTCAGTTGGTCTCGACTTTGGGGCATCAAATCAAGGGATATGGCTTTGCTTTTTGGGTATGTTTTAACTTAAGATGTCCACTACAAGTTCTATGTTTTGTTTTAAGGCTAGTCGTTTGGAACAAGCTGATGATTTTGGCCATTTTACAAAATTGGTTCAGTTAGCATTAAATGGTTCAACAGAATCTATTTTTAACAGAGAATGCACAAGCTATTTGGGCCATTATCCGAGGGTATCTATGGCTAATTATTGGGCAGTAAATAGTTTAATATGTTAGCTATAATTTCCATGAAAACCACTTTTGTATTTTGTAATTAAAAATATGTTTCTAGTCTTTCAAAAACACGTGACAGAGAGTTCTGTCAATCACAGAATTGTAACAGTGATTTTGAGAAGGGTTTTAACCTATCAAAACTTCATATTTTAGGTTCATTGTTGGTGGACGGCAAGATAAACATGTTTTCTACAGGTTTCATGTTTTGACCAAAGCTCAGTTCTCATTCTAGCCTAGGGTTTGCATGTCTATAAATTAGGATGGTCAAAATCTGACACTCTTTAGTAAAAATTGTGTATCTCGAGTTCTACCCAATGAAATCACTTCAAACCAATTTTGTATGAAAGATAACTTAAAAACATAGATTTAGACATAAAAATTACACATATATCATTTGTTTACAATTAGTTATGATAGTTTAAAGTTCGTGGTAGAAAGTTAAAACACCTAGAAAATCTGGCCCTTTAGGGTTTTTGGTGTCTTAGCTCAAGATATGTTTAGATTTAGTTTATTTTGTTTGCATGCATGTACTTTATACATATATATCTAAGTTCCAGAACCTATCCATGTAACTCCCCATCCTCTGGACACGTTGGGATATACATAAATATAGATAAGGGGATTATTCTGGCCATTCATTCATATTTAGATATCATAAATATTGCATCATTAAGAGTTCTGAAACGTTCAAGATACATAGAGATTATAGTTTCATGAGAGATTCAATTAAAAATTACAATGAGCCCAGGGGAAACCGTATAAAAAGAACAAAAAGGTGAACTTGAAATCCTTCAGCTAGCGTTGTTTGGTCGACTGGCTCCAGCCATTCGCCTTGTTCTTCAAAACCTCATTCTCCTTCGGGTATGATTTTCTCAAGAAAAAAGGTTCGTCCTCCTTACCTGTGGCATGAATGTTATGAGCTAAAGCTCAGAAGCAAACTTCCTAAATCTTCTAACCAAACTCACAATAAAAAATTCTACAACGCATATCATATAACACCCAGTGCAATTTATTGTCGAGGAGACAAACAAATTTTACAATTACGACAAGGTAGGCTTATATAAGAATAATTATGCAAGTGCGTGATGCAAATGAATGCGATGCAACCAATTTTATTTTCTAATTCAATTTAAACTTAAGTTATTCAAGGTTCTCCTAAATCGATGTGAACTATCCTAAACCCCATGATCCCAATCACACTGACCAAGTCTACCGACCGACAAAAAGCGTTTCTTAAGTCGTGGAATGACTACGTAGCGGACTAAGTGTCCAGTAGGGTCATCACTGACGGCAAGGGCGTGGACAAGTTAACACTCAAGCTCTCGAATCTCAGGTCAAGGTCAAACGTAGGATCGCAAAATCTAACTCCTATTATTACGCTACCTGAACCGCCCTTCACAAAAAAATATACATCATAAATAATAAGGTGCATTTAGCACTTGGGGCAAAAACATCGCAAGACAAATCAGGGCATATAGCAAATATCACAATATTTTTAAATATCTAAATTTTCAAATATTTCAATTCCATCAATCTCGGTACCAACCCTAAGGTTCAATTTTCATTCTTTTCTTAAAACAAAATGGTGAATCCCGTAAAACCCAACCCAATGATGACATGATATCACATATGCAACTTCTATTTACAACTCACAGGTATAAATTGATCATGGCTTAGGCTAAAATGACATATGTATACTTTGCACGTAATTGTAAAATTATGAGCATGTAGTACAAGTATGTAAAGCACAAGTGATAATTCACGAGACATAGATTTAACCTACCGGTAAGGATTCTATTCATCAATTACTCATTTTCATATATCAATCATCTAACATAATTTATTTAAAGTCCATATATCTAAGTCCCTGTGAGACTCTGACCTGTTTTCTTTTTTGGCGTTTTTGGACGCGCGTTATGTGTTTTCGTTTGAGCATATTTTTATTGCTTTTGATGCATGATCGGGCTTAGATATGCATGTGAGGTAGGTTCCCGGGGCCGTGGGCCGTTGTGGTGTGAAATTTAAAAAATTTAAAAAAAAAGATATTTTGGAGGCCTATAAATATCTGGAGTTAGATATTTTGAAAAAGATATTTTTCAAAATTTCTCCAACAAGCTTCCTGTTTTTGCTCTGCCATCTCTCTATATTCTTAGGGACTCGGGGCTCGGTTTTCAACGATCCAATAGCGGATCCTTGCTTTTGGCACGGTGGGCTACGCGTTCATCCGAATGGAATTCTATTTCGACGAAACTCAATTTTACACGTGGATCGAGACATCGAGTTTTGAACTCACTGAGGTAGGATTCTAGACCTGTATGTTTTATAAGGGTGCTACGTGTAATCGGGTGTATTTTTACCGGTCAGATAGCTGTAGATCTAATTTTCTGTAAAGTTGGGTTTTTGGGTTAAAAATCGGTTGTTAGTTAAATTCGATGGATGAAATCGTGTTTCAAGAGTCTCTTTCGAGGGTTAGGTGTTTGGCTTGGGCGTGTGGATGTTCGAGGGTGTTGTGTGGGAGTATGGAGGCTTCGATTCGGGGTTTGGAGGTGGAACCTGTAGCTTAAAAAACGGTTTCTAGGTGAGTTCGGTCGACTGAACTCATAGGTTCAGTCGACTGGATCATGGTTTTGGGGTTTGGTCAACTGGACCGTGGGGTTCAGTCGACTGAACCGTGCATGAGGCGTTTTAGTGGTTTTTCAGTGTGTTGTTCGGTCGACTAGACCTTGGGGTTCGGTCGACTGAACCTGGGCAGTTTTGTGTTTGTGATTTTGGTTTTCGATTGGCGTCCTTTGGTATTCAATTGATTAATTTATGGGAATTTGTTGATTCCAATACATGTGGATTCCTTTGGGGGTTCGGTTGATCGTGTGCTGGTTTGGGGGTCGTGTTGTGGCCCCGAGTGTTTCGTTTAGATGTCGTCCTTAGGTTGACGTGCATGGTAAGATTTTAAGGAGTTGTGACATGGTTGTGTGCGTGTTGGTTATGTTCGGGACGTGTAGGTTCGTGGTTCAATTTTAAGGTTGGGTTCTGGTAAGAATCTGTCTGAGGGAGGTTCTGGTGTTGATCTCTGCGTGAGGTGTTGTGTGAGACCCTAACCCATTTTTTTTTCGATGATTTTGGACGCGCATTATGTGTTTTCATTCGAGCATATTTTTACTGCTTTTGATGCATGATCAGGGTTAGATATGCATGCGGGGTAGGTTCCCGGGGCCATGGGCTGTTGTTGCGCGAATCTCGAAAAATTTTAAAAAAAGATATTTTGGAGATCTATAAATATCTGGAGTTAGATATTTTCAAAAGATATTTTCTAAAACTTAACTCCTAAGTTTTCCATTTTTCTCTCTGCCTTCTCTCTAACTTCTCGGGGGCCCGGGGTTCAGTTTCTGACGATCAGACAGTGGATTCCTACTATTGGCATGGTGGGCTACGCAACCATCCGGTCAGATTTTAATTCTCGCGAAGCTCAATTTTATACGTGGATCGAGACGTCGAGTTTTTAACTCATCGAGGTAGGATTCTAGACCTGTATGTTTTATAAAGGTGCTATGGGTAATCGAGTGTCTTTTTACCGATTAGATCGCTGTAGATCTGAGTTTAAATCAAGTTAGGTTTTTAGGTTTGAAACCTATTTTTCATCGATTTCATGGATGGAATCGGGTATCAGGAGTTTCTTTTGAGGTCTTAGTATTAGGCCTAGGCGTGTGGATGTTCTCGGGCATTAATTTGGAGTTTGGAAGCTTCGATTTGAGGTTTAGAGGGCTGAACCCGTAGCTCAAAAATGGTTTCTGGGTGAGTTCAGTCGACCAAACCAATGGGTTCAGTCGACTGGATCTTGGTTTTGGGGTTCGGTCGATCGAACCTATGGGTTCAGTTGACTGAATCGTGCGTAAAGCGTTTTGGTGGTTTCTAGTGTGTTGTTCAGTCGACTGGGGGTTGGATCCAGTTGACTGAAGTGCTGGGGTGTGTGATGGTGGTTCGATGGTTGGGTTTTGGTTTCCGATTGGTGTCTTATGGTATTCAATTGATTAATTTATGGGAATTACATGATTTAAATACTTATGGATTCTTTTTGGGGTTTAATTGGTTGTGTCGTGGTTTCAGGGGTTGTGTGGTAACCTCGTGTTTCTGTGTTGATGCCATCCTTGGGGATGATGAGTTGGTGAGATGTGGGTGTTTGTTATGTGTTGAGTGTTTGGGCCCGTGGTTCATTTATGGAAAGAGTCTTGGGTTGTGAACCGTGAGGCTTTTGGGTTTTTAGTTGGCTTTCTGGCTAGGCTTGGTTGTGATATGTGACTATGTGCTTTTACAACGGATATATGCATGTTATAACTGTAATTTATTTATGCATGGTTTTTGTAATGTGATTTACATGGCGTTATGTGTAATGTGGTTTATGATTTAAGACCCTGAGTTTTATAGACATGTATGTGGGCTCTAAGGAGCGGATACATGTGATGCAAGTTAATGTGAATCGCGTGTGTAGCATGTGGCATGGTTTATGATACGTAGTAATAGTACGTAGTTTTATGCATTTAAATCCTCATTAGGTTATGCATAGGTGTATGGAATGAGATAGATGGTTATATTAGCTCTGGCTAACGGTGTTTACGTTAGGGTTATGACCCTTCGGTTAAAGTTCGAGAAGATTACGACAGGGTTACGACCCTTCAGTTAAAGCCCGTAAAAAAGCATTTGATTGGGCTACGGTCCCTAGGTGCAAGTCCGTAAAGAGGTATTCGTTAGTGCTACGGTCCATCGGTTAAAGTCCGTAAAGATGCATTGACGGGGGCTACGGTCCATCGGTAAAAGTCTGAGAAGATACATGGATTGTATGAATTGCATTATGGGACGGATAGACTAGTTTTCAAATTGTTTTTAAAAGCGTGTGTATCGCGATCTAAAAACCGTTTTCAAACTATTTTTCAAGGCTCTTGTGAGTGAGTCTAATGATGGTTTGTATCCTCCCTTTTCCTTGCATGTGAAACTATTTTTATGGCTTGAAAGAGAGTCTAAAACTGCAATTTGATTTCCTAGCATGTTTTATTTATATTGCATGCTTATCTAGTTTCTGCTGAGCCTTGGCTCACGGTGTGGGATAAAATATTTTCAGGTACCGATAACGCACGCTGATTCGGAGTTGCTGGTTGGGAGCAAAAGAGTTATAGTCTTCCCTTTTGTCTTTCTGTTACATGTATGTTGTAACATGTTTTTTCGGTGTTGGAACCATGTAGTGTAAGCTTTTGGCGTTGGAGCTTTGTAATGTATGCCGTTTGGCATTTATATATAATATATGTATGGTTTTAATTGAGAGTGTATTCTCAGGTTGGGTATCATGTTTGGTTATTTTAGGGTGTTTCACGTGGGCCGGAGTTTGGGACGTGATAACTTGGTATCAGAGCTCTGGGTTCGAATACCTATGAGCCGTGGAAAAAGGGTGTAACCCGTGTGAGGTTGATTGCGTGTGCTTGATTGCATGTGTTTACACGCTTTGATAACATAATCATGTCAGCATGTTAGATACGTGAACGATGTGTACATGCGGGCATGGGGTTGAACTGTGGGATTGATTAGTCCTGCCTTTAGGCATTTGGATTAACAAACTTGGGAGCCAAGTTAGAAACGCATTTAGCTGACGTGATTTCTAGCAGGAAATCTGAGTAGGTTATCCAGATTGACGAGTCATTCTTGTTGGTTCTCGTCGGTATGTGGGATTGTTTAGCATGAACTTATGTGCTTATATGTTAGCATGCTTATGTAGTTAAGCATTTTCGTTCATGCTATGTGCTGCATCTCACGTTCTGTCTTTTTCATATAAACGCGATGTCTGTGAGACGAGGGCGAGGCCGTGGTCAAGGCCGTGGCCGTGCTATTGGCCAAGGGGATGTTCCTATCCCTGATGCTGGGGATACAAATGATCCCCAAGGACTTGTTGACATGGTAGAGTTGGTGCGAGCACTGGTGGGTTCCATTGGCCAGTTAGTTGAGACCGTTAGAGGTGAGGCTGTTAGGGAGAGAGTGCCTGAGGCGAGAGCTACTGTGGTGATGCGAAAGTTTAGGCGCATGGATCCGCCTACCTTTGCTGGAGATCCTGACCCTATTGTGGCGATGGAGTGGCTGGAGTTGGTGACACGGATCCTTGACACACTGCAGATTGTGGAGGATGAGTTGCGGGTTTCTTTTGCAACCTTTCAGCTAAGGGGTGCTGCTCACGCTTAGTGGAATTATGCCAGGACTATTGCAGGAGTTACTTGGGCAGCTTTTACAGGAGTGTTTCTGGAGAAATACTTCCCAGCTTTGAGGAGAGATCTGTACAGGGAGGAGTTCTAGACTCTTACCCAGGGGGTGATGGACGTCATGCAGTATGAGTCCAAGTTCACGTGCTTGTCCTAGTTTGCACCTGAGTTGGTGAGCACAGATGAGCTACGTTCTATGAGGTTTGAGCGGGGTCTGAGACCAGCAATCAGAGAGCGTGTGGTTGTGCTAGGACTTCGGGTGTTCACAGAGCTGGTAGAGGCAGCAGCGAGGGTGGAGAACACCATGATTGAGATTCGGGCTTCCAGGGAGGCCAGGACACCACAGAGTGGGATGGAGGCGCAGACAGGTGGGCATTCCAGTAAGAGGCAGAGGTCTTCTGGCACTAGTTTTCACCCATCTGGGTTACCACAGCAGTTTTCAGCACCAGCACCATCAGTGGCTTCATCTGGGAGGCCAGAGAGAGGGAGTTGATTTGCTATCAGTGTAGGCAGCCGGGGCATCGTGTGTCAGAGTGCCCACAGCCGAGGCATTCCCAGGGTTCATGGAGTCAGTCATAGGGGAGGGAACATGTTTGCTATGGACGTGGCCAGCACGGACATATTCGCAGGAACTGTCCCCAGAGGGAGAGTGCACCGAGTACAGTGGGCACACCAGAGGGTTCATATGTGCGGGAACGACAGCAGCACCCAGTAGTTTAGACTTCTCGAGCGACGACAGGTGGGGGTGCTTTAGTTCAGTCGGTGCGGCAGCCGACAGTGCCGAGTTCTGGCGGACAGGATAGAGTGGGATTGCCCCGAGTGTATTCTCTTACAGCTCGCGGTTCTTTGAGGGCACCGGTCTTGCCGGAGGATGCTGATATGCCTTCAGCGAGCAGAGGTATTTTCTGAGTTTGCAAGCTTTGGGCTAGTTCATCATTGCATCTGTTCGGGATTGGTTAGGGATCTCGTAGATGGTGTGCTGTGGTGAGGCAGTGGTTAGTGAGGTTGTGAGGTCTGGAGTGTTGTAGATCCCGAGTCTTTGAGATTGTTGGCCATGGTTTAGGATGTCTAACCTTGTTTGACTATATTCTAGGAATGGGTTGGCTAACCATCTCGTGTACCTGTGTTGATTGTGATCACCGGGTTGCTTCTGTTGACCTTTAGTTGAATTTCGGGGGCAAAATTCCTTTAAAGGGGGTAGAGTTGTGAGACCCTGACCCGTTTTCTTTTTTTGACATTTTGGACGTGTGCTACGTGTTTTCATTCGAGCATATTTTTACTGCTTTTGATGCATGATCGGGCTTAGATATGCATGCGGGGTAGGTTCCTGGGGCCGTGGGCTGTTGTGGTGCGAATCTCAAAAAATTTCAAAAAAAGATATTTTGGAGACCTATAAATATCTGGAGTTAGATATTTTCAAAAGATATTTTCCAAAATTTAACTCCTAAGTTTCCCGTTTTTCTCTCTGCCTTCTCTCTAACTTCTCGGGGGCTCGGGATTTGATTTCTGACGATCAGACAGCGGACTCCTACTATTGGCATGGTGGGTTACGCAACCATCCGGTCAGATTTTGATTCTGGCGAAGCTCAATTTTGTACGTGGATCGAGACATATAGTTTTTAACTCACCGAGGTAGGATTCTAGACCTGTATGTTTTATAAGGGTGCTATGGGTAATCGGGTGTCTTTTTACCAGTT
>JAUMHN010310101.1:0-18371 GCA_032360265.1 Heliamphora ciliata
GGTTGGTTCAGAGTTATGTGGGATGGTATCTTTTTGTGCTCGTGAAAAGTTAAATTGTGGTCAAGGGGTTGCTGTTTGAGTTCTGTTGGGGCTACTGGAGGTTTACCTGGTCGTTAACTTATCTTCAGGGCTCTTAGGATTAGTTCTCGACTATCTAGATATGAGGTAACTTAAGTGTAACCACCAAAGTAGACCACTGACCCAATAACTTAACAAAGAGCCTAACAACGCGGCCTAAAAGCTTAAGCTTAAGTTATTAGTAGTAGCTTACAAGTTTCTTTATATACCAGACTAAATTTTTATCTCCCACCGATGTGGGATGACCCTCACCGCATGGCCTAGGCTCTTCTCCTGGTTGGAATGTGGATTACAGCCCATTAGCGGACACAGAGCAGTCCATAAGCGTCCATAAAGTATACAACCTCAGGGCCTCTACCCCTCTCCAGAGCCTCTACTCCTTTATCCATATCACCACTGAGCCCAACATAGGAATCATGGTTGGCTCTGATACGGTCTTAACAATTTGAGCGGATCACGGACCTAATAATTTCAATAAAAAGTCTAACAACGCAGCCCAAAATACTTAAACTAAGTTATTAGTAATAGTCCACAAGTTTCTTTATATACCGGATATAATTTCTATATTCCACCGATGTGGGATGGGGGACCTGCAAAGTTATCTGCTGATGCAATCTTGGTCACAGCAACGTCACTCCTTTGTACGGTTTGTCGTATCAGGTGATATTTACGCTCGATGTGCTTCACCTCTCAAGGTAAACACATCTCGAGGTAGACTTTTGAAAATTCTTATTTGACTAAAAATTCGAGTTTGTGTACCCCAAAGGTATTAGACTATTTGCCTAATATACGAACAGATAATACCTAATTCTTTTCAGGTACTTGATTATATGTTTTACCGCTGTCCAATACTCTTTCCTTGGATTAGGCTGATATTTGCTAACCATGCCAACGACAAAACAGATTTCGGGTGTAGTGCAACATCTGGGTCTAGTGCAAAGCATAACATACATGAGGGTTTTTTCTGTCAAAACATAAGGAACTGCCTTCATCTTCTCTATCTCAACAGCTGTCTTAGAACACTGATATTTGGATAGAGTGATTCCATGTCTGAAAGGAAGAAACCCTTTTTTGGAATCCTGCATGCTAAAACGAGTAAGGACTGTATCGATATAAGTAACTTGTGATAAGCCCAAAATTTGCTGTTTCCAATATCGCATAAGTTTGATCCCGATGATGTGACTAGCTTCTCCTAAGTCTTTCATATCGAAGGTCGGATAACCATACCTTCACTGAAGATTACACCTCCATATCGTTTTCGATGAGTAAGATATCATTCGCGTACAGTACTAGAAACACCAACATGCTTCCATCACGCTTCTTATACACACAGGACTCGTTAGGACTTGTGATCAAAATCATAAGACTTAATGGCCTGATCAAACCGAGTATTCCAAGACTTAGATGTTTGTTTAAGTCCATAAATGGCCTGATCAAATCGAGTATTTCAAGATCTAGATGCTTGTTTAAGTCTATAAATGGATTTTTTAATCTTGCACAACATATGCTCTTGACTTTTTGCTATAAACCCGTCTGGTTGTACTATATAGATACACTCGTCAATACTTTCGTTAAGAAAAGCTGTCTTGACGTCTATTTGTCAAATTTCGTAATCGAAATGAGCCGCAATGGATAAGAGAATCCGGATAAACTTAAACATAGCTATCGGCGAAAGGGTCTCCTCATAATCGATCACTTCCTTCTGAGTAAATCCTTTTACAACAAGCTTAACGGGGAAGGTTTCCACCTTTCCGTCTGCTCCTATCTTTTTCTTATAGATTCACTTGCATCTGATGGGTTTTATTCTTTTGGGTGGTTGTACAAGTTCCCAGACCTGATTAGAGTATATAGACTCCATCTCTGAATTCATAGCCTTTTTTCCATAGTTCTGCATCTTCATCTTGGAGTGTTTCGTTGTAGTTACAAGGTTCGGTATCCAGTTCTGCTGGGATACTATCAAAAGACTCTTCCAACAACGTATACCGATCAGGTCTACGAACAATTCTCCTACTACGACGAGGCACTACCTGTGTATGTGTACTAACAGTGACACGTTGTGTTGATTCCGAACCCTGTGCACTATCACCCATATGCTATTTTGGCTCGATCTGCCATCTCGAAAAGGAGACACGACTAAAGCGGATTGGTCATGATTGGGAGGATGCACTATAGCATTGCGTCAGCTCTCCCGCTGTTGCCATAGCATTGCGTCAGCTCTCATCTTGCTGCCCGTGAGCATAAGCCTCTCGCATTATTGGAAAAGGATGGTGGCGTAAAACTTAAAACACAAAAATGATCATACTCCATATTCAGGCCAACAAGAAAATAATAAACTCGTTCTTTCTCCACCATTGCCTGAAAAGTGACCGCATCCTAGGAACATATAGCTTGAAAGCTTTGATAGTAATCAAGCTCCTTCTACAAATTACTCAACTCAGTATAGTACTTAGCAAGAGATCAATCAGTTTGATTTAACCTATGATTCTTCTTTCGTAATTCATAGGCTTAAGGATCGTTACCCCTCTGTGAATAGGTCTGTGCTATAGCTGTTCGTATTTTGAGCAGTATCTTAGAATAAGAAGATATGGCTTATAATGGCTGCATCGAACTAATCAACTAAGCCATAACTAGGGAATTATTGAGTGCCATCTCTCACGAGTTAGTGCATTAGTTCCTGGTTCATTACTTCCCTTGTTATATATTTGGTCAAGCCTTAGCTGTAATATCCAAACTACAAGAACAAGACTAGATTAAATAGTTGCTATCGTCGAGCATCACCAAACTAATCTGAAAAGAACCTCCAAGAGGTCCTCCACGACTCATCACAGGCTCTTCACTGCAACCAAAAGTCTTATGCGCATCCATCATACCCAAAACTCATAAATCGGCATTGATCAATCATCGAAAAATAGGTTCAAAGGTTACGGGACTAGTAGATCGCAAGAGAGAGCAGAAAACAATGAAGCAAGAACTTGGGTGAAAGCCAAAATACTAGGGATCAACAAGGGCCGAAGCTTTGCAAACTCTTTGGTACTAAAAAAGGTAGAATAGAAGATCTTTGAACCAAGAAAACACGCGAAACGTCAAAGATCTTGCAAAGGAACCGTATATGGTACTAAATCAGCCATTAGAAAGGAGAATCATGGGTCCATTCAAACCGATTCTAGAAAAAAATTAGTTCACAAAAAAACCCCTAAAGGGCTGAGAAATAGAATACATTGGGGATAACCGCTAGGTCATCAGCAAAAAATTTGAAAAAAATGTAGACTATCTTTACCCTATTCGATGATGCGGGTTTTTTTTTTTTGAAGATCTGATGAATAGCAAGAACAAATTTCAAAAAAGTTTGCTTTGATATCAAGTTAAAATCAAGAGAATATACAAAATGAGAATAAATCAAGAGAGAGAAAAGAAGAGGAGGAATTGAATGATGACTAAATTGAGAGAGCTGCTAAACTAGGGAAACTTTTCTGAACAGTAGTATCTGTATTAGTATACACTAAAGGACACGGATAACCCTGAACTAAAATATAACACACACAAATCCCATCAACATATAGTTAATTAATTTCATATTATTAAATTATTATCTTATTTATTTGTTAACCAAATTACCGGTCTTTACACTAACTTAGTTGCTTATCGATCATTAAGATTTCTAGAAAAGATGAAATTCTAAGTAATCGGGAAGTGGGAATCTCTATGAGGAAATTGTGGAAGCAACTTGATGGGGATCACACGAGGCCTAAAATTCAGCACACATATGTTAGACGAGGTCGAAAGAAGAATTGATTTATTTGACTTGCTTTAATTAGATAGAATCTCAAACTTTATATATGGAGTTTTCTCTTTTTGTGGGACTTGATTCTCTCTCCTCCTTCCTTTATTGTGGGATTTGATTTGCGTTCTATATTTATAGATTTTGTGTTCCGTCTATAAATATGATGCCTCATAATGCATTGAGGACACTTTTGAATGAATAAAATTTGAGTATTTGAATTTAGAATGTTATTGAATTTTCTGTTCTTTAGTATTTAGTTCTTTAATCACCGGCCGCTTGGCATCAATTGGTATAAGAGCAAACATCGATTATGTCGTTTGAAGCACCAGTCTCGTTAAACAACAATTAGTTGAACAAAAATAAACACAAAAAGAAGAAATCGAAGCAACGATGCCATCTCCTCACGCTACTGCTGCCTTTATGCGCCGCCACTGTTGCCCTCATCCCTCGCCGCCAATGCACCATCGTCGCTTAACGTTGTTGCTGCCTCTGCCCTAGAGCTTCAACACTCGAGTCTCCATCGTCGCTAACGAGCCGCCATCAACTCTACTCGCACTGCCACCGCTGTCGACCCTCGACACCTCTGCAACCATCGCACCTCCGCTCGCTTTCAATGCTAGACTCGTCGTCGCCATCGTGTTCCAAGTTGCCGTTGCACCCCAGGTTTTGTTGCCCCCGCCGTCGTCGCCGTTGCACCCCAGGTTTCGCTGCCGCCGCCGTAGCTTCCAGACAACTCCATCGCCACCGCCTCAATCGCTCTGAGTCGCCAAGCTCGATATCCTCATCCTGCTCCGCCAGTCGTGCCATCGCCGCTCGCCTTTGTCAATTTCAAGTCTTCACCGCTACCTTCAGCTGCTGTAAGCCGGAGTCGCAAGAGTCGCCATCACGACACCTTGCCTTTGCCGTCGCACCCTCTTGTCGTCGCCGCCTGAGGCACCGCTGCACTTCATCACCGTCGCACCTTCGGTCCCCTGCTGCGTTGACAGCGAACCCTCTATAATCCCCAAACCCTAGCTGCTGCTCAGTTGCCCGCATATTCAAATCCCACTAGCCTTGACTCGACCTGACTCGACTTCTTTTGTTCTGAACTAAGCCCAATCCATACCCTTGACTGACCTGACCCATTCCCTTTAAACCCAACCTTTTTAAACAGCCAGAAAAAAAAAACAAATAAACTTGCACTTTGAGAACTCCTCTTTGTTTTAGGTAGAACCTATAACTATTCGTGACTTAGCCGACCAACAAACTTCCTTGGAACACAGGGTTGATATTCTAGAAGAAAACATGATCACAACACAAGACAATATGCGTGCCATGCAAACCCTCCTGGCCAACTTCAAGGCCGAATTTGATGCCTTTGAGACAGCGATGCGTCAAATTAATATCGAGGCTCAAGTCCGTAGACAACCGACTAAATTTCACAAAGAACTCCGTAGTCGAACAAGGGTTTGCCAACAGGGACAAACATTTGGGCAAGAGACCGCTTAACGGAGTTCCAATTGATGGCCATGCCACCATCCCGCCACCTGCCGCCGGTCGCCTACTTGTCCCTCTCATTCCATCGACCCATTCCTTTAGCCCCTCAACCATCCCTCATTCGTCTCAAGTCTACTTAGGACCAGAGGTTCTCGCTGCCCACGATTGACCCCACATGTTTCGCCCATCCTACCCTGAGTCAGATGATATCACAAGGAGAGTTAAAGTGGATGTCCCTTCATTTGATGGATCCCTCAATCCTAGTGTTTTCATAGATTGGCTGCATGCGTTAGAAGATTACTTTGATTGGTACGGAATGACCGATGACAAAAAGGTTCTCTTTGCTAAGATGAAACTTGCTGGCTCTGCCAAAATTTACTGGCAAGGAGTACAGAGGGACCTCACCCTCTTGGGGGAAGCGTCATTCACTCAATGGGACGACATGCGGTGAAAATTGAAAGAAAAATATCTTCTTACAAGCCATCGCAAACAACTAATGAACCGGTGGCTTAACTTGAAGCAAGGTTCATTAAGTGTAACTGATTATATTGCCAATTTTGAGGTATTAATGTTGTGTTGTGAGGTACATGAGGACCAATGGATTTGAGTCACCAGATTTATTAATGGGTTACGATCCGAATATCATAAAGACCTCAACATGCACTTTTCACAGACTTTATAGGATGCTTATCGTTTAGCTAGGGACCTCGAAGGTTATCTTGGATCCACTAGTCAACGCAGGCTTGCCTCACAACCTGGAGCGGCGTTCCCCACTAGACCATTTGATCTATCCAGGGGAGGGGTACCGTTTCAAATTCGAGGGCCTGCTCCTTTTCATTCTTGTGAAAATCAACCTCCACCCATAATCTCTAGAGGTCATTACAACCCCAATCAGGAAAATCCGCCTCAACCCAATGTGCCCAAGAACCAGGAGTCATCCTCTAACCTTCGTAGGGATAGCCCACCTATCGAGTTCTATCATTGTCATGGCATAGGATATATCTCCGCGCGTTGCCTGCATCGTACCTTAACTATAGGAGGAGGGCCACAACACGAGGACGACGAGCCTCAAGTAGTTGAACCCTTAGAATCCTGTGACCCTGGCGAGGAGATAGATGGAGGGTGGCAACCCCCTGATTTTAGCGTTCATGTGATGCGATGCATTGTGGCCACCCCCGTCAATACTGACATTGGAAGCGCACCACTATTTTTCACACTTATGTGAAGTGTGGCGATAAGGTTTGTAAACTCGTCATTGATGGAGGGAGTTCCACGAATGTGGTGTCCAAATCGGCTGTTGCTAAATTGCAACTCACCCTTGAGCCTCACCCTCGACCATATCGAGTTGCGTGGGTAGATAAAACTTCTTTACCTGTTTTGGAGTGTTGTCAAGTATCCGTCCAGATGGGCCCTTATTCTGCTACCATTTTATGTAATGTCCTGCCTATGGACGTTGCACATGTGCTTCTAGGTCACCTTTGGCTCTACGATGTAGATGCCCAAAACTTCGGTTGGGAGAATACTTTTGTTTTCCTCCATAATGGGCAGAAAATCTTGTTAAAGCCTGCCAAACCTAGTGAAATGGACAATATCGTGACTGATAAAGCTTCATGCCAAGCCCCAAGTACGCGTAGACCTCACCTACTAACTCGTTGGGCGTTCGCCCTGGAGAGTAGGGACTCGAGTGTGCTTCTCGCCTTAGCATGCAAAGGTGAGATTCAGTTCCCTCACGACTTACAAAATTCTGCACCCCGAGAGATTGGACAATTGTTGCTTGACTTTAAAGATGTGATACCAGGTGAATTACCGAATGAGTTGCCCCTTATGCGAGTTATTCAGCATGCTATCGACTTAATACCTGGTTCGTAGTTGCCTAATCTTCCACACTATCAGTTGAATCCTAAGGAGCGTCTTGAGATGAATCGACAGTTTCGCGATCTCTTAGAGAAGGGTTACATTTAGCCTAGCCTTAGCCCTTGTGCTGTGCCGGCCCTTTTAATTCCGATGAAGGATGGATCGTGGCGAATGTGTATAGATAGCAAGGCGATCAATTGAATCACCGTAAAATATCCGTTGTCCATGCCTAGACTTGACAACCTCTTTAGACTAAATGGCTGGCTCCCAGTGGTATTACAAAATTGACTTGCGTAGCGGGTACCATCAAATCCGAATTCGGCCTGGCGATGAATGGAAGGCTGCATTCAAAACCCAAGATGGGTTATATGAGTGGTTAGTTATGCCCTTCGGGTTATCTAATGCTCCTAGTACCTTTATGAGGGTCATGACCGAGACTCTTCGTCCTTTCATAGGCAAGTTTTTGGTGGTATACTTCGACGACATTCTTATCTACAGTGGTACTCGAATGGAGCACCTCAATCATCTTCGTCAAGTATTCAACACTCTCAGGTCTGCTAAATTATATGCTAATCTCAAGAAGTGCTCTTTTATGCAGACCCAAGTTCTTTTCTTAGGATTTACTATTTCCGCATTAGGTGTCGGGGTTGATACCGACAAAGTCAAAGCTGCCCGGGAATGGCCAGAACCCACTTCAATTCATGCGGCCCGTAGTTTTCATGGGTTAGCCACCTTCTATAGGCACTTCATTAAGGGTTTTAGTACCATAATGGCTCCCATTACTGACTGTCTAAAGAAGGGAGAGTTTAGGTGGACAGTTGCTGCCGCTAAAGCTTTTGTTGAGATTAAGCAAAAAATGACTGAGGCGCCAGTTTTAAGGCACCTCGACTTTTCCAAGGTTTTCGAGGTCTCGTGTGAGGCTTCGGGGATTGATATCAGGGGTGTCTTGAGTCAAGAAGGCCATCTGATCGCCTACTTTAGCAAAAAACTCAATGATGCTAAATTACAGTATTCTACCTATGATAAAGAATTTTACGCTGTGGTACGAGCCCTACGCCATTGGCGGTATCATCTCTTGCCCCAGGAATTCGTCTTGTATTTAGATCATCAAGCACTTAGATATCTGCATTCACAGATGAAGCTTAATGCTCGCCATGCCGGTTGGGTCAAAGATAACACTATTTTCCACGTAGTTCTCGATGACAACCGTCGTGAACATGTTGACTTCATCATTAAAGATGGCTACATATTTCGGGGGACTAGATTGTGCATTCCGCGTACATCGCTCCGAGAGTTTTTAGTATGGGAATTACATGCGGGTGGTTTAGTAGGACATTTTGGTCGGGATAAGACAATAGCCTTGGTGGAGGATAGGTTCTATTGGCCGACTTTAAAATGGGACGTCGCTAGGGTTGTATCCTAATGTCGTACGTGTCAACTTGCCAAGGCTAGGAAAAACAACACTGGTCTATACACTTATCTTCCCGTTCCACACGAACCTTGGAAAGATCTTAGTATGGATTTTGTTCTTGGATTACCTCGAACAGCTCGGGGCCACGATTCCATCTTTGTTGTTGTTGGTCGATTTTCGAAGATGGCCCATTTCATCCCTTGCCATAAGTCCACAGATGCCTCCCATATCGCTAGATTGTTCTTCAAGGAAGTAGTGTGACTTCATGGGTAACCGACTTCAATCGTATCTGACCGAGATGTCAAATTTGTCAGTTATTTTTGGAAAACTCTTTGGAAGCTTTTTGGCACTAATTTGAAGTTTTCCTTTGCCTTTCACCCTTAAACTGATGGACAAACTAAGGTCATTAATCGTAGTTTGGGTGCTCTCCTTTGGTGCCTAGTAGGCTAAAAGTTGGGTAATTAGGACTTATTACTGCATTCGTAGAGTTTTCTTATAACAGTTTCGTCAATAGGTCTACGGGTAAGAGCCCTTTTGAAGTTGTTCATGGTTGGACGCCTCGCCAACCTATCGACCTAATCCCTCTGCCACCCGATTCTCGACCTTTTGAATTGGCGGAGTCTTTTGCCCAATACATTCGTGACCTCCATACTGACATTCGACGCAAGATTGCTCTAAGTAATGATGCTTATAAACTTGCTGTTGATACTCACTGTAGGCATTAAGAGTTTAATGCTAGTGACTATGCTATGGTGCGTGTGCGTCCCAAACGTTACCCTAAGAACTCTTTCAAGAAATTGTATGCCTAATCCATTGGACCTCATCGCATTATTCGTCGTTTGGGATCTAATGCATATTTACTTGACTTACCATCTACAATGAACATTAGTCCTATTTTCAATGCGGAGGACTTGTTCCCTTACCGAGGCACATTTGAGCCCCCCATAGTTCCCGCAAGTATCTCACCACGGGGAGCCCCTACACCTCCCGCATAATTGCCTCCTTGCCTAAATCTGTAGCCAGATCAAGTTGACAAAGTCCTAGATGACGAGATTATCGGGTCTTTTCACGGTAGTTACCAGCGTTACCTTGTCACATGGCAAGGTTGTCCACTCTCTGATGCTACTTGGATTATAGATGAGAAGCTGCTGCGCCTTGCACCAAATCTTTTAGAATAGTATCACAGTCACCACTCTCCGGAGTCGAGTTCTTTTCCACCGGGAAGAAATGATGGGGATCGCACGAGACCTAAAATTCAGCACACATGTTAGACGGGGCTGAAAGAAGAATTGATTTATTTGACTTGCTTTAATTAGACAGAATGTCAATATTTGTTTATGGAGTTTTCTCTTTTTGTGGGATTTGATTATCTCTCCTCCTTCCTTTATGGTGGGATTTGATTTGCTTTCTATATTTATAGATTTTGTGTTCGGCTTATAAATATGAGGCCTCATAACGTATTGAGAACACTTTTGAATGAATAAAATTTGACTCTTTGAATTTAAATTGTTATTTAATTTTCTGTTCTTTAGTATTTAGTTCTTTAATCGCCGGACGTCTCGCATCACAACTAATACATTATGAGCCATGATAAATTTATACAAACAATGGAATAATTTTAACATGAATGTTCACGCATAAATTTAACATGAATGTTCACCCTCCTAATGTTGTCCAGGAAAAGAACTTCTGCACATGTCATGTTGCAAGATATTCTTCACCGTGATACATGTTTTTAACATGAACAGTTGAATTCTTTGATAAGGCTTTAAGCTTGTGCTTTGCCTGCCTTCATGTTATTGCAATTTTACATTATCTGTACAGGAGAAGAAAAACATGAATTGGTTATGATTTAACCATTAGTAGATATCATGTTAAATATAACTTTATATTACGTTCGTTCTTTCTTCAATTAGGGAGTTCTAGCTGATATTCTAGAACCGATAATGGGAAAAGGACTTATACCTGCTGATGTCAATACGTGGAAGCAGAGGAGACGAGGTGAGTATCTCCTGTAGTGCCATCTACCTGGGCTATGCATTCACCACCAGTTGTGAACAGCATACTGTTCTTGATATGATACACATGATGGAATATGATTTAGATTCAAAATGGTGTGTATCGCATTTATCTGATAATATTGCCAATATGTATTTCGTGTTCAATGTACTTCAAATTGCACCATAAAGATATGGGAATGCCTTGATTGCTTTTGGAAATGTTTTAGACAAATGAACTTTGAATAGAAAAGTATGTAGAAACTTCTGTAGTATAGTATGTTTTAAATATTCATGATTAAAAGACTATGTATTGTTGGGGCAAACTGCCAAGATCCTAAGATTATATATATGATTTTAGTCAAAAAAACAATCCGAACGGGCAATCGCCGAAACATGCTCCAGATTAAAATTTTTTGATATCGAACAATTAAAAAATAAAACTCGGTGTAACTCCCAAAGTTAGTTTAGGATTATACATTTCGAAATCTGGTTGGCTTGATTTCGTTTATTGCAACAAACTTTAGTCAACAAGTTTCTGCGGTTTTTAACTAAAAGTTAAATATGCCAATCAAGCCTTCAGCTGTATTCCCAAATGCAAAACACGAACAAAGTATAGACTTTGATCTATCGTGTTCTTCAAAACCTGTCTAGCTACCTATTCTTTGGTTTTCACAATACGTGGAAACCCTAGAATCGTTATGAATTAACTGGCGACTAGGTTTTATAACATCATATAAATAGGCTACAGCAGGGACATGTGGAGTAAATAAGACGTGGGCTCTTAATGTAATTATGAAATCTTAGCTCAACCCAGAAGCAATTTCATAAAAACATAAATTATAATTCATTCCATTAGAAAATTATAATTGCACTCCCAGTCTTATTCTCAAAATCGAAATATTTGAGATTCTGATATTAAATGCTTATTTATTCTCTCTATGTTAATATTATAGATACCGGCCAATTAAATTAAATTACTAACAATTATATTTAATCGGATTTTTTGAAAAATCCTTAAGATCTTCTGTTTAATTTATTTGACTGCCGGATTATAAAATCCACCTGTAGGATTTGGTACGGTCAAAACTTATAAGCTTTTTTTAAGGTATGGTCAAAACTTATCATCAATCCCGTTCACGGGATATGGATTCCGTCAATAATTAATATTCACCATATAATTAACGCCGTTATCCAACTCACTGGGATTATAGACCCGTAAAAGATTGCACTCTTTAATGAATCAAAAAAACGAATATTAAATATACGTGTATAATAATTATTTCGGGATTAAGAGCAGAAATACTCATAATAACTATGGAGTGTAAATTAATTTATATAGTTAGTATAAAATTAATTACTCAACGCGGTCTTATTCAACACATAAAGTGTATTAGCATAATGAGTGCAACAATTGTCGAAGCAAATACCATTTCTCGTAATCAAGATAGGTTTACTAAAACACTAGGCTACAGTCGTACTGATGGTGTGTTCAATTCCCTCTAAGACTGTAAACCATAAACTTATATTTTACAAGAATCGATAAACTGATCTTCTGTGTGTAAGCCGAACTCTACACACCAGATAAAATACTATGTAGAATTAAATACACCCATGTACAACATTAAATAAATAATGAAACGCATACATTGGTCATTAAGATTCTCATAAAAATAAAAAAATTAATTTTATTAAAAATTAAAATTAAATACAAAAATCAATACCATGGTTTTTAGTATACAATCCAGATAATTTTTCACTTAACCTCAAAACCATGTTGCCATATAAGACTCCTATGCACTTTACATGATTGTCAAAAGTCTTAGCTGGTCAGCTCTTTGTAAAAGGATCTGCAAGGTTGTCTATTGATACAATCTTGGTTACAACAATGTCACCCCTCTCTACGATTTCTCGTATTAGGCGATATTTACGCTCGATGTGCTCCACCTCCCAAGGTAAACACATATCTCGAGGTAGATTTTCAGGAATTTTTATCTGACTGAAAATTCGAGTCTGTGTACCCCAAATGTACTAGACTATCTGCTTGGTATGCTAACATATAATCCCTAGTCTTTTTCAGGTACTTGATTATATGTTTTACTGCTGTACAATGCTCTTGCCTTGGATTAGGCTGATATTTGTTAACCATGCCAACGGCAAAACAGATGTCGGGTCTAGTGCGAAGCATAGCATACATGAGGCTTCCTACTGCCGAAGTATAAGGAATTGCCTTCGTCTTCTCTATCTCAACAACTGTCTTAGGACACTGATTTTTGAATAGAGTGATTCCATATCTGAAAGGGAGAAACCTTTTCTTAGAATACTGCATGCTAAAACGAGTAAGGACTGTATCGATATATGTAGTTTGTGATAAGCCCAACATCTGCTGTTTCCAATCTCGCATAAGTTTGATCTTGATGATGTGACTAGTTTCTCCTAAGTCTTTCATATGAAGGTCGGATAACCATACCTTCACTGAAGATAACACCTCCATATCGTTTTCGATGAGTAAGATATCCACGTAAAGTATCAGAAACACCACCATGCTGCACTCTTCTTATACACACTGGACTCGTCAGGACTTGTGATCAAAACCATAAGACTTAATGGTTTGATCAAACCGAGTATTCCAAGATCTAGATGTTTGCTTAAGTCCATAAATGGCCTGATCTAACCGAGTATTCCAAGACCTAGATGCTTGTTTAAGTCTATAAATGGATCTCTTAAGTTTGCACAACATGTGCTTCTGATTCTTTGCTATAAACCCATCTGGTTGTACCATATAGATACACTCGTCAAGACTTCCGTTAAGAAAAGCTGTTTTGACGTCCATTTGTCAAATTTCGTAATCGAAATGAGTCGTAATGGATAAGAGAATCCGGATAGATTTAAGCATTGCTACCGGCGAAAAGTTCTCCTCATAATCGATCACTTCTTTCTGAGTAAACCATTTTGCAACAAGCCTAGTTTTGAAGGTTTCCACCTTCCCGTCTGCTACACTCTTCTTCTTGTAGATCCACTTGCATCCGATGGGTTTTATTCCGTTGGGTGGTTCTACAAGTTTCCAGACTTGATTAAAGTACATAGACTCCATCTTTGAATTCATAGCCCTTTGCTATAGTTCTGCATCTTTATCTTGGAGTACTTCGTTGTAGTTATAAGGTTCGGTATCTAGTTCTGCCGGGATACTCTCAAAAGACTCTCCCAACAATGTATACCGATTAGATTGACGAACAACCCTTCCATTACAACAAGGCACTACCTGTGTCTATGTATTAGCAGTGACACGTGCTGATTCTGAACCCTGTGCACCATCACCCACATGCTGCTTTGGTTGTGAAACCGATATTTCAATGGTAGCACCCTGATTTGGTTCAGGATCTGCACGTATCCTGATAATCCTCCTATTACGACAAGACAATGGGATATCGATAACACTTTCTTGTGGCGCTTCTCCTGTCCTAATGGAAGGTACATAAAGACAATCTTTTAATATTAAAAACATATCTCTACTTAAAGTTCAAACAACAATATATATTTTAAGATAGTGAATTCAAAATTAAAATTTAATTAACAAATCCAATATTGTGCTTTTATATATACAATACTTTATAATTATTAAACATTTAATGACATTTTAGTTGTGCATTATGAATTTATAATACATAAATTCATTAATTATTACAAAAAAATAATTAAACTGTTAATTTTAATTAGATTATATAGCAAAAAAATTAAGACATATATTGAATCATGTCTAGAAAATAAAGAAAATTCATCAAAAATTATTTTAAACTTCAATAAATATATTTATGAAATAAAAAGATGTAAATCAATTATTTTTTATTGAGTTATGCAAAAAAATAAAAAAATGCACGGCTCCGGGTACCGCTATCGTTATGCTATGGCCGCTACGCCTCGAAACCACATCACCACTACCGTTACTGTTACGCCGATCGTTACCGCTATTTAAAACTATGGTATAACCCCGTGGAGTTCCCTAATCCAATCCGAACTGACGCGCCACTTTGTGGGGATTATATGCCATCGAGCCATACTCGTCATCCACGAAATATGGCAAGGACCCGGGGATAAGGCAAAGCACAATCAAAGAGGTAGCGTCGGACATCATCTTGCCCTCAATCATCGAGACCCCACCCTCCAAGGAACGAAGTGGCGCCTTAGCAACCTCAGCTAGAGGAAGGACATAGGGCCTGGGCACAAACTCTCGCACGTCATCTATAACAGTAATCAGTGCACCTCTAATAGATGTGCCAGACCACCTCATAGAGCGGCCACTACCCCTCCGCCTGGGGCGAGTATCCTCACCACCTCTTAAAGGCTAAAGCATGTGGTGCTGGTGCCACAGTGGGATATCTCTCAAAGAAAAACATCTGCAAGAATGATGAGTGCGCGTAGCTGACCATGTCATACCTCCCCATCGAACGCTCTGCATCCATCTTTAACAAATCAAGCCTCCTGTATAATGTGCCAAGGAATAAAGGAGCTAAAGTCACGAGCTGCCCAATCGATAAGATGGCTACTAGGTCAAAAAGGCTCGCATCAATATCGTCCTGTGGTGACCCTGGAAAAATGTACCAAGACAACCAAAATGCCAAAAATGCTGCAAGATGCTGTGGCTTATTTAGACCCTCGCCAGGAACGTTGTCGCGCGGCTTAGCAGCATTTGCACCCCTCAAATCTCGATACTAATATCGTACCCATCCGGCAAATGTATTCTTAGTACTACCTCGTAGTGCCGTACCTCTGAACTCCCCTTTCTGATAAGCACTATGCCTCTTTCCTGCCAACTCCATAGAAGCTTCTAGCACAGATGATATCCCCTATTGTTGAGAAGATAAGCTCCTCATTGAGGGATCTGCAGTACCGAGACTAGGAAGACACATCGACACAGCAACGTCTTCTAAAGTAGTCCCCACCTCCCCCCAACTAGTAATAAAGGTGTGAGAGGTGGTGCTCCATTGAGATACCAAAACATCTAGCCAATTCCTGTTCCTTCCCACAGCGAGCTGAAATACATTCTGTATACCAGGAAGTACCCCAGCTGCCTTGAGTAACTGCACATAGTCACCATCTTCTAGGATCTCTGTCGCCCAAACCTCAAATGCTCAGTGAGGCTGAGTACAACTCTCGAATGAAGTAAAACTGTATGGACATTGGCCACCCTCAATACAAAACCGCAACACCGAGTCAGGGGGTATAAACTCCATCTCATCCCTTTCTGCCTCTGGCCAACCAAGAAAGATATCAAACTTGGTATCCGTATCATCATCTCCAAACTTTGACATGCAAACCCACATCTTTTATCATCTGAACCTAGGAAAGGAGCTCTATGCCAGTGGGCACGGGAAGGTACCTCCGGAGGTGTTGCTCCTTTCTCCGCCTTGAGTTTAGTACTCTTCTTGGTCCTCTTAGGCTTAGCTCATTTTCCTGTGGCTATAGCACCTCCCTGCGGCATGATTGTCAACAACAACAATAAAAACATGTTAGAGAAAGGCACTTTAGTCTTCCAAAAAAAAAAAAAATTTAGCTGCGGCACCCCTACCTCCATAACTCCTAGCTTCATAAAACCTACCTCCTTAAATCTTATCTCCATCTATATGTAGTGTTTTACCTCCACGGTAGCTTACCAAAAAAAAAAAGCCGCGTCACCCCTACCTCCATAGCTCCTACCTCCGCAAACATTACCTCCACAAAACCTACCTCCTCAAACATTTATCTCCATCCATATAAAAAGTTTTACCTTCACGGTAGCATAAAACAAAATAAACAAAATAACAAATAAAAAAAAAATCAGCGAAGAAGTACCGCGGTACCCCTTACCTCCATCACCCCTACCTCCGTAACCTCTACATCCGCAAATGCTACCCACCTCCTCAAACCTTATCTCTACTTATAAGAAAACAAAAAAAGTTTTAACTTCCACAACCCTGCCTCCTCAAACTTTTTCTCCATCTATATAAACAGTTTACTTCCTCGGTTTTCACGATGGCTTAAAAAAAAAAATATGAAATCAGCGAAGAAGTACCGCGGTACCCCTTACCTCCATCACCCCTACCTCCGTAACCTCTACCTCCGCAAACACCACTTTCTGAAACCTTTATTTCCATCCATATAACAAGCTTTACCTCCACGGTAGCATTAAAAAAAAAAAAATTTCAGCAAAACAGTACCGTGGCACCCTTACCTCAACAAACCCCACCTTCTTAACCCCTACCTCCATAACCTTTACATCTGCGCAACCCCCCCCCACCTCACCTCCCTCGCGCTCACCAGCCTCCCCTATTCCTGCCTCTGCTTCACTTCCAAAATATTGCTCACTTAAAAAAAAAAAAAAAAAGGCCACAACTTCTCTTGGAAACAGCCCCCTTCACCTCACTGACCCTTCCTCTCCTCTCCTTCACCTTGCCGACCCTTTTTCTATCCTCCATTCACCGACCCAACTAAAAAAAAAAAGGAAAAAGAAAAAAGAAACTGGACACAGTTACCACCACCGCGAACTCCCCTCTTCTCCCTTGTCCCTGCCGACCCCTCTCCGCTTCTCCTTCACCCACGCCGACCTCTCTCCCCCTCTCCCCTCACGCCGACCCCTCTCCCCCTCTCCCCCTCTCCTCCCTTCGCCGACCACACCCTCTCCCCTTCCCCCTCACTTCGCTGACCCCAATCCCTCCTTTTCCGTTGCCCCTTTGCAGACCCAACTGAGAACAAAAAAAAAAAATGCAACAAACCTTCAACAACCCCCCCCGCTGCACAATCCTCTCCGCGGGCGAAAAACAAACATGAAAGAAATACTCTAAAACCCCAACAGATGCAAGTAAAGAGAAATAGAAATACCTTTAAAGATAACCCCAAATGTCGTCGTAGAAAAACCCTTCCACAGTAGCCCCTCAAAGCTATGTATTCTGTGAGATCTTAAGAAGGGCTCCTCCAAAGTTCAGAATTAGCTGTGAGAGATTTCCAAGTTGTTCAAACTCACAACTTGGATTGTGATCTAGATAAGTTTCTAAAGTTCCGGCGATGTTTTCAATGTGTTTTTTCAATGTTTAGATCGAAAAATCATGTTTGGAAGTCAAAAACCGCAAGAACAGCGTGATTGCAGTGCAACTTTTGTCACAAATCGCTCGAGCGGACCCAGACTGCTCGAGCGGTGCGCTCAGGCACGGCACGGTGGACAGCGGCATAGGCGGCGTAGGCGACACGGGACAGCGACGGCGACGGCACGGGCAGCGGCAGCGGTGGCTTGTAGTGGCTGTGCGCCACAAGAATTCTGTTGGCTACAGGATTGTGACTGCAAAATTCTAGTTCTGACAGAACTAGAAGACTTTTAGATGAACAGGAACTCTTTTAGCTTAAAGAGTTTTAGCTGGACCATGAAGCTTGAATATTATAAATTTATTTATTTGTTTATTTAAATGCGTGAATGGTTTTATTCGATTTATGCTTCTATTCAAGTTTAATTAATTTAGTTATTCGAAATTAATTTTTTTTGTACCGAAAAAAATAAATTAAATTTGGGATAATTACACTTACCTCCCCTGAGGTTTAAGCTTATTACAGGGACCTCCCCTGTGGTCTCTAAAATTACACTAACCTCCCATGAGATTTAATTTTTAACATCAATTGCACCCAATTGCACCAAACCGTTACATTTTTGAACAAATTTTTATGATCAAATTCGTTCATTACGTAGAACTCGTCGAGTTTGTTTAGCATGTGAAAATTTAGATTCATCCGATATCTGTAGTTAAGTGAT
>JAUMHN010310211.1:0-18369 GCA_032360265.1 Heliamphora ciliata
TTTTTGGCAATTTCATTATTGCTTCTTGGAGACTAAGTGTGAGAAGAAATCAAAGAAGAAAATAACTTCGATCGGCAATGGTGCCCACACACCGTGATCTTCGTAGCGCGTCCGGGATATACGTGAGAAGATTGCCAGGTTGTCTTCAACGTATTCGGGAGTTTTTGAAACTTTTCAACAAGTTTCATAAAGATATAACAGTATTTAGATTAATACCGTTCTTGTTTTTCATGAAAAATGCACGCGCCGTTTTTTACGGTCACGACGCCGGTTCTAAAAATTTTTTCGCATCCCAACAGGAGATTCATGCAATGAGTTGTCTTATTTTAAGGGGGTAGACGGTAGTACGCACTAAGAGAAGTTTTCAGATATCACCTCGAGAGCCACCGTCAGAGCCCTACAACTTCATCCTCATAAGTTCTTTTCCCATTTACCCCAAGCCTTTCTGTTAAATTTTGTACCTACTTGAAGTTTTTTGTGTATAGTTCCTTAGTATGTCCCAGTCCTCAACGGAAGTTTTTTGTGTATAGTTCCTTAGTATGTCCCAGTCCTCAACGGTACCGTCAAGTGTCGTTCGTCGGTGACCCTTATGCACCTAAGTCTTGTTGATAATCCTATAAAAAATTCAATCCTAGAAAACACCTTTGTCCTCAAGTTTTCACGCCTCAATAATGACCGATATTTGCATTTGATTTTCCTCCAATTCAAGCCAGCCTCCTTGAACTAGCTCTTTTTTCGTAGAACTCGATATCAATTCTTTGTTAATTACCTGTTTCGAACATTCGACATTGATAAAATCTTTACCATCGTTCATCATTCTGAAACCATAATCTGTTGTAGAAATTTTGTGAATTCTTTTGTACACTCTTGAAATCCTTACCCGGAAAGTAGACTTGGATACTTGAATTGAAGTACGTTAGGCCGACATAACTTCATGGCAAATTTCTAATTTGACTGCCTACTGCTTAACATCTCTTTTATCAGAATCAAATTGTACTGAGTTAGTTACGAGGACATTTGTTTAAGTATTGTTTACTATCCTCATCTCACTTACATTTGAACCATTTGGGAATCTTTCATTGAAGGATTTGTTCACCTTCCCTAAGCCATTCTAAACCCCAGTCACGTATCGTGCAGTCTAGTACATCATTCAAAATCTTCGGCTAAATGCTTGACCACTCGTTGCCCAGGTAGCCTCTCCTAAGATCTAGATCAATGAGAAATGATAGTTATTAGAGTTTAGCACTTTCATGAGAAACTCGAATCGTGCACATCCTCGGAAGAACCACCCGGCGCATCATCGAGTCCCAAAGCAGATCTCTACCAGGAGTTAAAGCACAGAATGTCTGCCAACATTTGTACTTGATGTATTTTGAAGGTCAATAACCCCGAATACAAGAACTTCTAAGTAGGAGCTTATATAACATCTCTAATGGAGACCTACACGAAGGTTCTTACTGCCATCACTGATAAAGTTCACATGGGATCCACAGGAGTGTGGCATGTGGAAGTACAATGGAAACGCTACGGCACTTGGAAGTAACATGGGACTACGCGGTCAAACTACGATGCTTTTATTCACACCTATTCTAGTTGGGCCCCTATGTGTTATATGCCTCGCTTTTTGTAATCGTTCTAAGAAAAACTTATATTCACAACGATATTATGTACACGAACTTAAATGTTATGAAATACAAATGAATAAGTTATAAACCAACTCCACGAGATCCTAAAACCTAAAAATAATTAAGACCTTAAAAAAAAGAAGACTCACCAGCCACAACATCTTCCCTCTTTATTCAGATGGCAGGTAGGCGACCTAACTATCAACAGCAAGCAGATGGACCTGTAGATGAAGAAGTGCCAGGGTTACCCCAGGTCTTGGCCTGAGCTTTCCACCAGCATTAGTCATCCTCACCTCCGAGATAGGGCATGGTTCATATTAGAACTCAGAAAACAACGAGCCCCTATGTTTAAGAGAGGAGCCGAACCGAGAGTAGCTGAAGAATGGCTGAAAGCTATCAAGAAGTTATTTAACTCCATAGGAGTGCAGACCGATGCCGATAGAGTAGCTTTAGCAGCACACCTACTTGAAGGAGAAGCCGACTATTGGTGGTCTATGATTGACAACACCCAAGATGTAGCAGATCTAACCTAGAATCAGTTTGAAGAATTATTTTTAAAAAAGTACTTCCCAGCTCCCTTCCGATAGGGACAATTTAGAGAATTTCTGGAGCTAAAACAAGGATCTATGTTCGTAACCCAGTACGTCAATCGCTTCGAAGAGTTGAGCCGATTTTCCGCGACCATCATACCGAATAAAGAATCAAGGGCACGAAAGATCGAGTGGGGCCTAGAACCCTCTATCCGAACTAGAGTCATACGCTTGCAACTTTCGACTTACACTCAAGTAGTACAAGCAGCCCTATTGGCAGAAGAAGACTTAGCCGATTCAAAAAGGGCTTGGAGTCAGAAAAAAGAGAGTACTAGTCAAGGAGGACCTCTAAGGAACAATAGGAAATTTGTTCCCAAAATGCCGTTCCACTCGGCCGACAAACCAAGGCAAGCCAGGGACTAACCTATAAAGGTAAGGCTCTGCTATGAATGCGGTCAGCCCGGGCACAAAAAGTCACAATGTCCATAGTTAGGACAGGGAACTGGAAAAATCAACCGCAGCAATGGAAACAACCGCAACCGCAACCGAAAGGGAACCAACAACATATCCAAGCTGCTAGGCCTTTTGTCGCCGATCAGAGGTACGCTCATATTCGCAACTCGGGGATGTACGCAGTTTAGACTTGTTACATCATTACGAGAAAGTGGATGCTTATAGGATAAAGCTTTAGGCTAATGCGTCGCTAATAAACAACCCCACGACATAGATATGCAATGCTACATTTGAAAGTTGTTGTAGCACAGTCGGTTTGAAGTTCTATCAAGATAAAGCAACCATTACTCAAGGTACTGAACGTATAAAGCCCGACCCTCTCCATACCCTCAATAATTGTGAGACCCCGAACCTTGTTAGTTTTTATATATATATAAATGCTGACTTGTTTTCCTTCATGTTATATATTATCGATGCTTGGTTTACGTTTTGGAGTTGTAGAACAGCATATAGATGTGTTTTACGCTTTTTCGGACCTTATTTAGGTTTGTTGGGCTGGCCTTAGAACACAAAATCGAGACTCAAAATAGTATGTGAGACCAAGCAGGTTCGGTCGACTGAACTGGTGAGCTCAGTCGACTGAAGTGGAAACCAGTAGGTTTTGTTCCTTGGGTTCGGTCGACTGGAGGGCTTGGCCCAGTCGACTGAATGACTTTTTTTGAGTTTGATCGACTGAACCAGGGGGTTCGATCGATCGAACCGAGGCAGTGCACGTTTTTCAAGGGGCTTCAGTCGACGAAAGTGCTCTCTTCAGTCGACTGAACAGTGTTTTTGGCGTGCCTATAAGTATCCAGTGGGCTGAAACGTTTGGGAGAAGCTTCCTTTTCTCATTCTCTCTGCCTTCTCTCTACATTTTTGACTCACCCGAGCCTAGTTTTTGACGTTCAGCTTGTGGATCCCTGCTATTCACGCTGCTAGCTTCGTGTTCATCCGATCAGATTCTTGTTTCGACGAGATCCGACTATCGAGGCTTCGGATTTTGACCCAACGAGGTAGGATTCTAGACCTACTGTTGTTATGAGGGTGTTATATGTAATTGTATGCGTTTTCACCGGGTAGAAATGCATCAAATGTCATAGTTTCTATTTAAACCTTGTTTTTCTGATAGAAAGCATGCTGTTCGCTTTTCTTGGCTTATAGTGCTTTATGACATTGGTTTACAGTTTTTAAAGGGTTTTCTTGAAAACGGTGGTGGTTGTTGGAAAATGGTGGATTTTGATGAAAATCTCAACATTTTATGTTTTGAAGGTTTGGAGCTCGCCTTCGGGGTTGAGTCCCAGGTTTTAAAACGTTTTGTTGAAATGGGAAAAAATATTTTAAAAATGTTTTGTTGATCTCCATGTTGATGGATGGATCTATGTACATGTATAGTGTATATTTGCGAAAGAATTTTGTAGTTGGTGCTACGGTTCTGTTTTAAAGAAGATTATCTAGATGTACTGGGATGACGTGTATTTGGCACAAGTTGCCCTCGGTATAAGTCTAAAAATGTGCGTAGCACAGGTACTCAGATCCTTTGGGTTAGTCCCTGTAAACTGAGACGGATGGGTGCTCAGTTCCCTCGGGTCATAGCTGTAAACTGAGTGGTTCGTCATGGTGCTCCGTATAGAACCTGTGTGTATCTAGGCGATCCCACGATATCTGGGGGTTAGATACTGGACATGAGTCTATAGTTGTGACCTCTATTCCCTTATGATTGAGTCGGTACATAGGATCTTATTCTTCTTTTCTGCGATGGTACATTCTGCGAGGGAATGATGTTTTGATTACTATTTTTCCTTAACTGCGGCGGTTTATTTTCATTATTTGCAGTACATAGTTTTAAGGATGAAAACGGGGTTTTATGATAATAAAACCATTTTGGGAGGCTTGTGTTGGCCTGATGGGAAACTTGAGAATTTTGGATGAAAAACCTTTTTGGGCTTGTGATTGAGTTAGCTTCCACTGTATGATTGCATATTACCTGCTTTACAGTTTTACTATCTGTTTCTATTGGACTTCGGCTCACGGGTGGGTTTTTCTGTAAAAACTTTTACAGGTGATGATGATGTGGATCTTGAGTAAATCTTGTGGTGTCCGTGCTGACGGTTGATGGAAGACTGTAGTAGTTTTTCTTTTGGTATGCTTGATCCTGAAGGCAGTTTTGTACGCCATAAGGCGATATATTGTATGCATGATGGCATTGTATGTCTTTACTTATGAGAGATGTATATTCTGGGTTTTGATTTCAACATGTGGTTTTAATGATATAAAACTCTATTTTTATTAAAATCAGTGTTTGGTGTATTTTCACGTGACCCTGAATTTTGTGGCGTGACAAATTGGTATTAGAGCTCTGGGTTCGAATACCTAGAAGCCATGGGAAAAGGGGTTTATCACCTAGTGAGGTTGATTGTATATGCTTGCTTGCATGTGTTTAAACGTCGATTTATAACATGTTAATAGCTTTTTGAGCATGATCATTGTGTATACGTGTGTATGGAGGATGAATCTCAGGATTGACTAGTCTTGCCTTCGGGCATTTGGTTAAACATATTTGGAAGCTAAGTTAGAAGCGCGTTTGGCCAACGTGTATTCTAGCAAAGAATCTGAATGCGTTATCCAAATTGACGCGTCTGTCTTGTTAGTTCTCATTGGTATTTGAGATGTGCTGCATAATCATACGTGGCTACGTGATAGCATAATTATGTGTTTATGTTATGTAGTAACATGCCATAGGAAAGCTTATCCTGCTGTTTGCTTTCTATAGAATTATGTCCACGCGGGGAGTGCAGGGACGGGGTCGTGGCCGAGGCCGTGGCCGAGGTCGTGCACATGTTCAGGTTTCAGAGGAGGGAGACGTTCATGCCCCACAGGAACAAGTGGGCGGTGCTGACGTTGTCCAGGAGATGCTTGCCACTATGCGAGCTATGGCAGAAGCGACCAGGGCTAGTGTGCGGGTTCTTAGGCCAAGGGCTTCTGTAACTATGCGGGAGTTTCGGCGGTTGGATCCTCCAACCTTTGCTGGGGAGCCGGACGCAAAGGCAGCTACTGAGTGGTTGGAAGTGACCACGACCATCTTCGATACTCTGGATATCGGGGAGGATGCTCTGCACATAAAGTTGGCAGCGTTCCAACTGCGGGATGATGCTAGAGAGTGGTGGAAGTTTGCCAAGACCACGGTGGTTGATACGTGGGCCGCTTTCACGAGAGTCTTCTTGGAGAAGTATTTCTCGAGATCTTCGAGAGATACTTACAGAGAGGAGTTCTTATCCCTTGTTCAGGGGAATCTGTTTGTGGTCCAGTATGAGGCCAGGTTCGCGAATCTGTCGTGATTTTCACCTGAGATGGTATCTACAGAGGAGTTACGCACTCGGAGGTTTGAGAGGGGACTTCGACCTGCTATTAAGGATAGGGTTGCAGCTCTGGATATAGAGGTGTACATTAAGCTGGTGAAATCTGCTATCCGGGTAGAGAACTCATTGGTAGACAGTTGCAGGATTAAGGAGAGTGGGAACCAGCCGGGCAGTGGAGGTACACAGCTCCAAGGGCGCAGGAGCAAGCGCCAGAGGTCGTCTGGTCCTAGTTCTTGTTTTACAGGATCGTCTCAGCCGCTGTCGTCGGCACCTACACCTTCAGTGGCTTCTGCTGGAAGGCCAGAGCAGAGAGGGTTGATCTGTTATAGATGCGGACAGCCAGGGCATCGTTCAGTTGAGTGCCCGCAGAAGGGCCAGGCTCTGAGTTCAGCGCCCGTCCAGTCACTGATGGGAGACCCACTTATCTGTTTTGGGTGTGGTCAGTTCGGGCACTTTTGCAGACAGTGTCCCAGAGAGGGGAATGTCCAGGACGCGACATGAGCTTCGGTGGCATCATCTGTACAGAGGCGACAGGCTCCGCAGCAGCCTAGGGCTCAGACTTCTAGGTTTGCGAAAGGAGGTGCTTCAGCTCAGTCAGTGAGGCAGCCATCGACTCAGGGTTATGGTGGGCAGACCAGACTACCGCAGGCCAGGGCTTATGTTCTTGCTGATTGCAGTGCTTCCAAAGCACCAGTTGCGTCTGATGCAGCAGTTACTCCGACCATGATCAGAGGTACTCTTCTAGTCTTTAGATCATGGGCCAGTGTTCTTATAGCCACAGGAGCATCACATTCATTTATATCCTCTGCATTTGTGTCTGCATTAGGGTTGGAAATGGCCTGGTTGGGTAGTACCTTGTGCTTGGACACCCCAGTTAGTGGGAATGTGACACTGAGCCTAGTCTGTAGATCTTGCATATTGGAGTTCACCGGTCGTTGTTTAGAGTTTGATTTTATCATTCTAGACACGACCACATTTGATGTCATCCTAGGGATGGACTGGCTGACTACCTACCGGGCCTATATAGATTGTGAGCGACAGAGAGTGTTGATCTGTACACCGGAGGGAATTGCTTCTACTTTGTGGGTGGTCGGGATGAGGGCTTGGTGTCTTTACCAGGTGCCGCGCGAGTTCAAGGGAACTTGGGTTCTCTCTTTTATTCTCTCAGATTGGATGTGCCAGTTGAGGTTCGGGGGGAGTTACCCCCTGTGGTGTGTGACTATCCAGACGTCTTCCCTGACGATCTATTTGAGTTGCCACTGAGCCGTGATGTGGAGTTCTCCATTGATCTTGTTTCAAGAACTGCTCCCATTTCTATGCCATCTTATCGCTTTGCACCTGCTGAGTTGCGAGAACTTAAGGTGCAGTTGTAGGAGTTGCTGGACAAAGGGTTTGTACGGCCGAGTACATCGCCGTGGGGAGCACCAGCTTTGTTCGTGAAGAAGAAGGATGGATCATTGAGACTATGTATAGACTACAGGAAACTGAACCAAGTGACGGTGAAGAATAGGTATCCGATGCCGAGGATCGATGATTTGTTTGATCAGTTAAGGGGATCGCGCTACTTTTCAAAAATTGACCTGAGGTTAAGGTATCACCAGCTGAAGATTAGGGACGAGGACGTAGCGAAGATCGCCTTTCGGACTTGCTGTGGTCACTACGAGTTTTTGGTTATACCGTTCGGGTTGACGAACGCTCCAGCTACATTTATGGGTCTGATGAACCGTATCTTCCACCCATACCTGGATAGTTTTGTGGTCGTGTTCGTGGACGATATTCTGGTTTATTCGCCCATGAGGAGCACCTGCATGTCGTACTTCAGCTTCTGAGAGAACATCGCTTGTATGCAAAGTTCGAGAAGTGTGAGTTCTGGATGGCAGAGGTGAGATTCCTTGGGCACGTGGTGTCAAAGGATGGGGTATCGATGGACTCGGCGAAGACTGATGCAGTGAAAGATTTGCAGCGACCGAGAAATATTTTTGAGATTCGTAGTTTTCTGGGTCTAGCGGGTTATTACTGGCAGTTTGTACAGGACTTCTCTAGGCTTGCAGCACCGATGACGCGTTTGACACGAAAGGGAGTCACATTTGTGTGGACCGAGTCTTGCGAGTCAGCTTTCCAAGAGCTAAAGAGGAGACTGACCAGTGCACCAGTTCTGATTATTCTAGAGCGAGGTCTGGGATATACTGTGTATTGCGACGCATCACTTGATGGGTTGGGCGGTGTGTTGATGCAGGGAGGCAAGGTTGTAGCCTACTGCTCACGACAGTTGAAGACATACGAGAGGAATTACCCGACTCATGATTTGGAGTTGGCAGCCGTGGTCTTCGCTTTGAAGACATGGCGGCATTATCTATATGGTGAGCATTTTGAGATTTTCTCTGATCACAAGAGCTTGAAATACTTGTTTTCACAGAAAGACCTGAATCTTCGCCAGCGACGATGGATGGAGTTATTGGGAGACTACGACTTTGATTTGCGGTACCACCTGGGGAAGGCAAATATCGTAGCTGATGCGCTCAGCAGGAGATCTCATGGTTCGTTAGCTTCTGTGGCTATACGGGAATGGGACATGCTCGGAGTTGTTGGGGAGTTTGATCTGTGTCTTAGAGAAACCGGGGAAGGTGCGACTTTATATTTCGTAGCTTCACAGCCTGCATTGGTTGCACGCGTGTTAGAGGCTCAGGGGATTGATCAGGAGGCTCAGATGATACGGGACCGCATTACTAGTGGGACAGACACAGCAGGATGGGTGGTGAGTCCAGACCAGAGTTTGAGGTTATCAGGGCGTTTATTTGTGCCAGAGTCGTGCCGTGCTGAGGTGCTACATGAGTTTCATCACTCACGTTTTGCAATGCATCCGGGAGGCACGAAGATGTATCTCGATCTACACCGACAGTTCTGGTGGACGGGAATGAAGAGAGATGTGATTCGATTCATTTTTCGATGGTTTACTTGTCAGCAAGTAAAGATGGAACACCAGAGACCTGCAGCATCATTGCAGCCGTTGCCTGTATCTGTGTGGAAGTGGGAGAATGTCACTATGGATTTTGTATCAGTACTCCCACGCTCGCCGAAGGGACACGATGCTATTTGGGTTATAGTGGATAGGTTGACGAAGTCTGCGCACTTTCTCCCCATTCGAGTGAGAGATCCAGTGGACAGATTGAGCAGATTGTACGCCCGAGAGATAGTCCGACTACATGGAGCACCTGTGACTATTGTTTCTGATCGAGACCCGCACTTTACGTCGTGCTTTTGGCAGAGTCTTCAGGTGGCTTTGGGGACGAGCTTGACGTTTAGTACAGCTTTTCATCCTCAGACCGATGGTCAGTCAGAGAGGACCACTCAGATTTTGGAGGACATGTTGAGAGCTTGCGTGCTTGACTTTCGGGGTTCTTGGGAGGATCATTTATTATTGGCAGAGTTTGCATACAACAACAGCTATCAGGCCAGTATTGGGATGGCACCGTATGAGGCTCTGTATGGTAGGCCATGTAGATCGCCGGTATGTTGGACAAAGGTGGGTGAGATTACTATTTTGGAACCTGACTTTGTACGGGAGACGACAGAACAGATTGTCGTGATTCGTCAGCGTCTGGTGACAGCTCAGAGCCGCCAGAAGAGTTACGTCGATCAGAGGAGGAGACCATTGGAGTTTGCAGTGGGAGATCATGTGTTTCTGAAGGTCTCGCCACGTAGAGGCTTGATGAGGTTTGGCCGCAGCGGGAAGCTATCACCGCGATTTATTAGACCCTTTGAGATCCTAGAACGAATTGGCGTGGTAGCATACCGCCTGGCTTTGCCACCTCAGTTAGCGTCTTTGCACAATGTCTTTCATGTTTCCATGCTCTGGCGATACAAGCCCGATCCATCTCATGTATTAGATTAGGTTGAGTTGTAGGTTGCTGAGGATATCACGTATGAGGGATGACCGATGAAGATTCTGGATACGAAGGAACAGGTGTTGCAGGGAAGAACGATCGCTCATGTCAAAGTTCAGTGGCTTCATCACGGGGTTGAGGAAGCGACTTGGGAGCTTGAGTCTGGGATGCGTGTTTGATACCCAGACCTGTTTACCTCGTGACCTTGTAGTGAATTTTGGGGGTGAAATTCCTTAAGGGGGGAGAGTTGTAAGACCCCAAACCTTGTTAGTTTTGATATATATATGTAAATGTTGACGTGTTTTCCTTCATGTTATATATTGTCGATGCATGGTTTATGTTTTGGAGTTGTAGAACAGCATGTAGATGTGTTTTACTCTTTCTTGGACCTTTTTAGGCTTGTTGGGTTAGCCTTAGAACACAAAATCGAGACTCGAAACAGTATGTGAGACCAACCAGGTTTGGTCGACTGAACTGGTGAGTTCAGTCGACTGAAGTGGAAACCAGTAGGTTTTGTTCCTTAGGTTCGGTCGACTAGAGGGCTTGGCCCAGTCGACTGGAGGACTTTTTTTGAGTTCGGTCGACTGAACCAGGGGGTTCGGTCGACTGAACCGAGGCGGTGCACGTTTTTTAGGGGGCTTCAGTCGACTGAAGTGCTCTCTTCAGTCGACTGAACAGTGTTTTTGGCGTGCCTATAAGTATCCAGTGGGCTGAAACGTTTGGGAGAGGCTTCCTTTTCTCATTATCTTTGCCTTCTCTCTACATTTTTGACCCGCTCGAGCCTAGTTTTTGGCGTTTAACTTGTGGATCCCTGCTATTCACGCTGCTAGCTTCGTGTTTATCCGATCAGATTCTCATTCCGACAAGATCCGATTTTTGAGGCTTTGGGTTTTAACCCAACGAGGTATGATTCTAGACTTACTGCTGTTATGAGGGTGTTATATGTAATTGTATGCGTTTTCACCGGGTAGAAATGTATCAAATGTCATAGTTTCTGTTTAAGCCTTGTTTTTCTGATAGAAAGCATGTTGTTCGCTTTTCTTGGCTTATAGTGCTTTATGACATGTGGTATACAGTTTTCAAAGGGTTTTCTTGAAAACAGTGGTGGTTGTTGGAAAACGGTGGATTTTGATGAACATCTCAACATTTTATGTTTTGGAGGTTTGGAGCTCGCCTTCGAGGTTGAGTTTCAGGTTTTGAAACGTTTTGTTGAAAACGGAAAAAAATATTTTGAAAATGTTTTGTTGATCTCCATGTTGATGGATGGATCTATGTACATGTATAGTGTATATTTGTGAAAGAATTTTGTAGTTGGTGCTACGGTTCTGTTTTAAAGAAGATTATCCAGATGTACCGGGATGACGTGTACTTGCACGAGTTGCCCTCGGTGTATGTCCGAAAACGTGGGCAGCGTAGGTACTTAGGTCCTTTGGGTTAGTCCCCGTAAACTGAGACGAATGGGTGCTTATTTCCCTCGGGTCATAGCCGTAAACTGAGTGGTTCGTCATGGTGCTCCGTATAGAACTTGTGTGTATCTACGTGATCCCACGATATCTGGGGGATAGATACTGGACATGAATCTATAGTTATGACCTCTATTCCCTTGTGATTGAGTCGGTATATAGGATCTTATTCTTCTTTTTCGCAATGGCACATTCCGCGAGGGAACGATGTTTTGATTACTGTTTTTCCTTAACTGCGGTGGTTTACTTGCATTATTTGCAGTATATAGTTTTAAGGATGAAAACGGGGTTTTATGATAATAAAACCATTTTGGGAGGCTTGTGTTGGCCTGATGGAAAACATGAGGGTTTTGGATGAAAAATCTTTTTGGGCTTGTGGTTGAGTTAGCTCCTATTGTATGATTGCATATTACCTGCTTTACAGCTTTACTGTGTGTTTCTATTGGGCTTCAGCTCATGGGTGGGTTTTTCTGTAAAAACTTTTACAGGTGATGATGATGTAGTTCTTGAGTAAATCTTGTGGTGTCCGTGCTGACGGTTGATGGAAGACTGTAGTAGTTTTCTTTTTGGTATGCTTGATCCTGAAGGCAGTTTTGTACGTCATAAGGCGATATATTGTATGCATGATTGCATTGTATGTCGTTACTTATGAGAGATGTATATTCTGGGTTTTGATTTCAACATGTGGTTTTAATGATATAAAACTCTATTTTATTAAAACCGGTGTTTGGTGGATTTTCACGTGACCCTAGATTATGGAGCATGACAATAACGACTGACTCAAGTAAACAAGGACACAACTTCAAAGAGAAGATATGCAAGTAATCACCCACAACCTTATGCATGAAATTTCAAGTATGAAATTGGTTTAAGGGAGTAGTTTGTAACACCCCGGTACAGACCCTAATTGTTACAGCCCAGACTGTAACTACCCATGGAGTGATCTAGCCCAAACCTTAGTATTCGCGACGGATAGACAACGAGAACTTTGGTCGCTGCATGGATAGGAGGAACCCTAATCAACCTGAATTTGACCCGAAAATCTTAAAAAGACCGAATACTCAGAGGCAAAGTCCTAATACTCAAAAAAAGTCTCGGGACAACTTAAGTTAAGTAAATAACATAAAATATAAAATTAAAAATCAAGATTTCTCATAATTAGGGTAAAATGACCATGTTGCCCTTAGTACAGCAAAAAGTTTTAAAAATCTAAAATTTGACACATGGATATCCAAAATTAGATATTTATATACAATTAATTAATAAAAGATAAAATAACAACAAAAATAAAAAAATTACCCTTGTATGACCGGCCACCTAGGGAAAAGTGTGCTTAAAAAGCTACTTTTTGCCTTTTTAAGCTTAAAAATGAGGAAAAGATGTATAAATTAAGCATTATTTTGACATAATACTTTTTATACAAGTAATATATATAATAATATAATAATATAGGTCAACAAAAGCAAACAAATAATTACTTAAAGTCTTTACACAATAAATAAGTTAAAAAGTTAATTTTTGTCAAACTAGCTAAATTTAGCTTAAAAATCTACACATATTTAATTAATTGCTATTAAAATTATGATAAATCATAAAAAGACTAAATTAATTATAAATACATTAATATAATAGATTTTAGTAGGTTTAGATACAAAAAGATACATAAAATTAATATTCTATACATTTTATTGCATGAAATGATACCAAAATACAATTTAAACCCCATATTAATGCAAAATCAGCCTTTGTACTTCCCCAAACAGTCCTAGCTGAAATCTCACTGCCATGATATGAATATATATCTTTCAAAAAGAGTATAGCCACCCCATGCACCCAATCAAATTTAAGAAAATTCAAAATAAAGCTTATACACAATAATTATTTTCCACTACCATTTTTGCTATTAAATAAGACCCAAACCTCCCCTTCTATTCTCCATTTTCAGCTGAGAGAGATGAGGGAGAGCTACCACAAAATTTTCTAAGTATTTCCAAGAGAAGGAGGAGAAGAAGAAAGAGCATTCAAGAATAGGGTCTTTGGAGACCAAGGATATGCTAAAGCCAAGTTTTCTTGCCTTTTCCTACACTTAGAGCATCAAAAAATAAGTAAGTAAATCTCCTAAAACCTTTTGATATTCTCTTATAAAATAACCCTTAATCCATCTCTATAATCAACCCTAAGAAAAAGAAACAAAGTATAACTTAAAAAGGCGTCATAGGTATGGATAGTGGACTGTTTGCGTATAATCAAGCTTTGCATGTGCTTACATGTGTATATTTTTGAGTTTTATGGCTTGAATATGTTCTGGAGTTTTGGTTTATATGAGTACATAACATGCATGCAAAGAAATTACATAAAAAATGTACACCACATGAGCTAAGCTATCAAAACCCTAAACAACATGATTTTCTAGGCTTACCAACATTCTGCCACAAACTTTAAAATATCATAACTAATTGTATAAAAATGATCTTAAAGTTATTTTTATGTCCAGACTTAGATTGTTGAGGTTTCTTTCATAAAAAATTAGTTTGAAGTGATTTCGTTGGATAGAACTCCAGATATGTCATTTTTTCTAAAGAGTATCAGATCTTGACCACTCTGAGTTGCAGACCTAAGAACCCTAAGCTAGAGTGAGAACCAAGCTTGGATCTAAACATAACACTTGTAGAGGACATGTTTATATTATTGTCCACCAAACATGAGCCAAAAATATGAAATCTTGATAGGTAAAAATACTTCCCAAAGTAACTATTGAGATTCAGTAACTGACTGAGCTCTCTGTCACACCTTTTTGTGAGACCAAAAACCTAAATATTTAGAATCCAAATCCAATAGTGGTAAACATGAAAAATGTAGATAACATATTAAACTAAAAACTGAACAAAAATCAGCCCAAAATACCCTCGGATGATACTCCAAAGTTTTGACCATTCTCTGTTGAAAACCTATTCGGCGGACCCTTTTTATCTAATTGAACCCATTTTTGAAAATGGCCAAAAATCATCAATTTGTTCCAAACAACTAGCCTTAGCACAAAACATGAAACCTGTAGGGGATACCTCAAACTAACACCTCACCAAAGATTAGACTCATATCCCTTGAATTGATACCCCAAAATCGTGGCCAATAGAGGCCCAATTTTTGTATTTTTCTCGGTAAAATGCTGAACGATTTTCACTTAAATAAAATAAATGACCCTTTTACCCTAGAATTTTACCTTAGTATTAAACATGAAAGTTGTAGGAAATATTTTTATCTAGTTAGTATTCAAAAATCAAAAATTAAATACATGTCTGGGTACTTCAAAATACTGTTATAATTTTAAAATTAGCACTTGAACAATTAGATAAATTTGGCTATGTGTTTGAGTAGTGTGCCACCTTATGGAACTTGAATATATGGACTTTAAAAGATTTATGTGAATGATTGGTGTATGAAATTAACAATTTGATTATTAAAAATCATGTCGATAGGTTGGATCTTTGTCACATAAATTATAGCTTATGTCTCGTATACTTGTACTCTATACTTTAATGAGTTGTACCTTATGCTTTAAAGACTTGTACTTTACGCTATGTTGGTTTGCGCATTATGCCATGTTTAGTTTCATACCATGCTATTGTTAAGTTGTACTTCAAGATACGAGTTGTTGTACCATAAATATCATTGCATTGCACTTGGGACATCTTGTAGGTTGCATCCTGTACATTGGCCTTTGGTTATTTCGTACCTCAGTCTTATTTATGAGAATTTGGTTTCTGTCGCTCCTTGAGTTATGGTTATATTAAAGAAGTGGTGTTGACAATGGGCCATGTATGTCTTGAGTCGTGTTACGTCTTGAGCCGAACAGTCACTATACGCCATTGTGATCGGGAACACTGATGAACAGGAACCTAACGTACGGGAACGTAGTGGTACCATTTGGGTTTTGTATTGGATATGTTAACTTTGGGCCATGTACGTCCTGAGCCGTGTTACGTCCTGAGCCGAACAGCCGCTATACGCCGCTGTGACCGGGAACACTGATGTACGAAAACCTAACGTATGAGAACATAATTGTGCCATATGCATTATGATGTTGTGTATGATCGACTTTGGGTTATGTATGTCCTGTGCTGTGCCACGTCTTGAGCCGAACGTCTGCTATACGCTGTCGTGATCGGGAACATTGGTGTACAGAAGCCTAATGTATGGGAACATAATGGTGTTACTCAAAAATTTGATTGATTGATTTATAATTGGGTTGGGCATCTACATTGTATCCTTTGCATCACGCACTAGCACATTTATTTATGTATATGCTTACCCTGCCGTAAATGTTAAATTTGTTTGTCTCCATGACCTTAAATTGTATTGGGTGTTATACGATATGTATTGTAGGATATTTTGTAGTGAGTTTGTTAGAAGGTTTAGAAAATTTGCTTCTGGGCTTTAGCACATGGCATTCGTGCACAGGTGAGTGTGATGATTTCCTTGAGGAAGTCGCCCTCGAAAAAGAAGACAAAATTGGAGAAGAGAGTGAGTGGCAGGAGCCAGCAGACCTTGACAATGCTAGCTGAAGAATTGAGTTTTTACCTTTTTCTCTTTTTGTTCAAGTTTCCACGGGCGTATTGTAATTTTTGTTAAATTTTTTGGTAAAATTGTAATCGTTATGTGCTTATGAACAGTTCAGAACTCTTAATGATGTAATATTTATGCTATCTAAATATGAATAAATGGTTAGAATATTCTCCTTATTTATACTTATGTATGTCTTGACGTGCTCGGAGGACGGGGCGTCACAGTTGGTATCAGAGCGTAGGTTTAGCGTACCTTCAGGCCTTGGGTTGTGGGGAACCATGCGTTCTGTCGCGTAAAAGCTCTGTAGGATGCATTGTATTAATTATAGTTATCCTTTATACATTATAAGAACTAAAATTTGCTGCGTTTAAGTCTTTTAGCGAGTCGTGTTTGGACGTTACTAGGATTAGAAGCTGCAGGGAATCTACATGCGAAGGACGAGTAAGAGCATCGATATCGAAGATTGAAGATTCATGCAATGAGTTATCTTATTTTAAGGGGGTAGACGGGAGTACACACTAAGAGAAGTTTTCAGATAGCACCTCGAGAGCCACATACCACTTGTGCTTGTTAAAGAGTGGCTCTCTTTCCAACATGTGCTAATTCATGTTTTGAGAATTGACGTTACGGTACCGTTGGATCTCCCGGTCGTGAGGTAGATAACTACTTAGACACTGTTGGGTCTGGTTGTAAGTTAAAGAAGTTGTGGCTGTTAAACCTTATGTTTGTAAGATGACGAAACTTTATAACTTGTGAATGCAGCATTATAACATTCATTTTTAAATCAAGATGAACTATTTCTCAATAAAGTTTTCCTAAACCAAGTGGTTGTTTTCTTATTGTTCATTTTAATACTGAGTGCACTCTCTTGTAACCATTGTTGTTGCAGATAACAGGAACTCCTAGAAGTTGGTCCACCACTGGTGAATGTCTTTTAGGCTTGAGTTCGAAGCTAGATGACATCTTTTGATCATTTTGTAATATGTCTTGTAAGACATGATGTATTGAAGTGAAGTTTTTATAGTTTTTGATGTACGGGATGAAGTATCATATGAACATATGTCTTTTAGCATCTATGTATGGAAGTTATTTTGGAAATCAATCTTTGCATGAATATTTTTATTCTTTACTACTCTAAGTCTTGTTTGGTTTTCTTTAAGTCCACAAAGATGTTGTGGGAATCATACCCCACCGAAGAGGTTGAGTACCATGCGGGAGCAGGGTGTGACACCTTGGTATCAGAACTTTAGGTCATAGATTCTATAGACTTGATTGAGAGCGGTCTATGGTGGACCATATGTTTAGTACGTTTTGCTCATAGTGTGTTGTATTGTATGGCATAGACCTTGTGATATCATATCCTTGTCTTCGGGCATTTTATTTTACTAGCTTTGAAGTTCATTGGGAAACATGTTCTACAGGCATAGGTTCCTAATTTGAAGTCTAAGAATGTTATCAAAATTAGGGAGGTAACCTTTGTTGTGTTGAATTTTCTTGTTCAGCTACCTATTTCTTTCTTTATAACTCTTAGTTGAGCTATATTATCAAATCCTAACTCCTACATTATTTTATTTGATAGGATACAGTATGGAGAATTTTAACGGAGTATCATTTGTTTATTGTTGGAGGTAAAACTGTCATGATTATTGTTTTTGTAAACGATTTTCGATAAAAATTAACTGGACGGGCAAACGCCGAAACGGGCTCTAGATAAAACTTTTGACGTTGAACGATCAAAATTAAACTCGTGCAACCAAAGTTAATTTAGAAGAATACCTTTTGTCGATCGGTTCTTCAAGTACGATTTAATTCCGATTTGAAGCTCCTGTCAGATCTTCTACCATATTTGCTTATGCAATCCTCGAACGTAGTGTGGGCTACAAACTATCAAGAACTCGTACCGGAAGAACCCAGATATATTTAGTCTTGAGAGACAAAATATAATATTTGGTATAAAACTGGTTTAGTCTACCCGCATATATATAGGGCTACAACAGGGACCTGGAGAGTAATTATGAAAAAGACTTCCGGTGGAACACAGATACCTACTAGCGGTTTCTGCAATTTTCATAAAATACTGAATTACAGTTCACACCATTAAAGAACTATAATTGCACTTTGACCCTTAATCTCAAGACCTTCTTATATTGAGCTCTTGTTATTAAATGCTTACCATTTCTCTCAACGTTAAGATTTTTGATACCCGCTAATTAAATTTAATTACTAATAATTTAATTTAATCGGCATCTTAAAATTTCTTAAGCCCTTCCGCTTAATTTATTTGACCGCCGGATAATTAAATCCACTTGTAGGGTTTGGCCTAGTCAAAACTTATAAGCTTCCTTAAGGGGGTATCGTTAATCCCGATCATTCGGGACATAGATTCCGTCAATAATTAATATTTGCCATATAAATAATACCGCTATCCAACTCACCGGGAATATAGACCCATATAA
>JAUMHN010310533.1:0-18363 GCA_032360265.1 Heliamphora ciliata
TTAATTCACACCCCAAGGTTATTATGAATAGTGTTTATCCTCTTAATCCTGAAATAATTATTGATTTGTGTATATTTTATATTCGTTATTTTGATTTATTAGAGGGTGCGATCTTATATGAGTCTATATTCTCGGTGAGTTGGATAGCGATATTATTTATATGCAAAATATTAATTATTAATGGAATCCACGTCCCGAAAGATCGGGATTGACGATACCCCCTTGAGGATGCTTATAAGTTTTGACTAGGCCAAACTCTGCAGGTGGATTTGATTATTCGGCGGTCAAATAAGTTAAGCGGAAGGATTTAAAGAATATCAAGATGCCGATTAAATTAAATTGCCAGTAATTAAATTTAATTGGCGGATATCGAAAATCTTAACGTAGGGAGAAATGGTAAACATTTAATAACAGGAGCTCAATGCAAGAAGGTTTTGAGATTATGGGTCAGAATGCAATTATAGTTCTTTAGTGGTATGAACTGTAATTCAGTGTTTTATAAAAATTGAGAAACCGCTGCGTCTTTCCATAATTGCAGAAACCGCCCGTAGGTATCTTTGTTCCACTGGAAGTCTTACTCATAATTACTCCTCAGGTCCCCTGCTATAGCCCTACATATATGCCGGTAGGCTGAACCAGTTTCAGATTGATTTTCATATCATTCTTAATATATTATTTTTGTCTTTTAAGACTTAAAAGAATATATCGGGGTTCTGCCGGTACAAGTTCTCGGAGGATCGTAGCCCACACTACGTTCGAGGATCGCATAAGGGAATACAGTAGAAGATTTGACAGGAGTTTCAACTCGGAATCAAGTCATAGTTGAAGATTAGATCTACAAGAGGTATTCTTCTAAATTAACTTTGGTTGCACGGGTTTATTTTTGATCGTTCGACGTCAAAATTTTATCTGGAGCCCGTTTTGACGTTTGCCCGTCCAGTTAATTTTTTACCGATTAATCGTTTTCAAAAACAATGATCTTGGTAGTATTGCCTCCAACAAGACGTCCCATCAAACATGTCGACAGATGACATCTTGAACTTAGGGGGTAAGGGTACAGCCATGATGGCTAGAATAAAAGGCGTACCAATTTTTTGAATAAGGTCTTCAAGGGTAGAGCACGTCTCCCGTCTCATTGCTTCCATCATATTGTTAAGTTGCGCTTTTACCTCTCGGATCCACTTGTCCCAGGTAGTTGACATCTCCGATGGCTCCCCTTTCTCTGGGTGCACCACTCCAAAACTTGTTGTGCCTGATTTGGGGGCTGTGGCAAGTTAACTCCACTAGCCACCTCCTCCTCGTCCCTTCACAGCAGATCGCAGGCCTCATCCCCACCCTCTTCGTGTTGAGAATGGGCGAGATGGATCCCTGAATTCAAAACTCGATGAGGTGATAGGGCATTCTCCTCTTGATGCCTTAGATGCTGCAACAACTCTTGATTTTGTTGAACCAATTAGAAGATGCCTTGTGTTAAATGATGGAGTTGTTCCTAGATGGGGCGATCGTCTCCCTGCGGTTGGGGATGCTGAATTGTTGCATCCTAGTTAACATCATTGGCCATTGATTTGGTTCTCACCATTTGTCGTAGAATTCACCACCGAAAATAAAAAGGTTTCCCATAGACGGCACCAAATGATGGTGTCTTCCCGGGAATAGGCTCCAAATCCTCTGGTCCAACCTGAGACAAAAGAAGAAAATTGTTAGAAAAAGGGGCCAGAGTTTCCTCTGATGGGCCCTCTTTGACGGTCAAGTTAGTATTCCGGTTGAGTAACCCTCAAGCTAGCTTAAATTTTCACTCTACTCAATTCTCAGTTCTAGAATGCGTACCTTCTTTCCATTCAATTACCTTTTTTATACATCTGTTGAGCCACGTGGCTAACAAACCACGTGGGGCCGCTATAACAAAATAAGGTGAAATTTGGGAATATTTGTGACGCCCCGTCCTCCGGGCATGTCGGAACATATATAAATATAAATAAAGAGATATTCTAACCATTCATTTATTTTTACATACGTTAGTTATTACATCATAAATGAGTTCTAAACAATTCAAAGTACTTAACTATTACAGTTTCACCAAGAAATTTCAAAACTTACACTAATCATGAGAGAACTGAATATAAGAACAAAAGCAGAGGTCTCTGACTCCTCATAATGCATCAACGAAATCACGTGCTCTTGGAACTCACCCTGTTCTTCAAATTCTTCTTCTCCCTCTGGGAAGACTTCCTCCATGAACTCCTCCTCACCTGTGGCATGAATGCCATGAGCAAATGCCCAGAAGCAAAACACTCTAACCTTTTAACTAATCTCACGGCACAAAATTCACCATAACACATATCATATAACACCCAGTACAGTTTATAGTTAAGCAGACAGAAAAATTTATTACAGGATTGCAGATAAATCAATAAACTTGTGCATATGAGATGCTGTATATGTAATGCAGATGTCGAACTCAATATGCACCCAGATTATAATAGGGATTCCACACCGAGAATCACTAGAGTAGACTTTCACAGGTATTTGATCACCAAAGCCATCATCGCACCTCGTTGCGAATAGTAACCACATCGCCTGGCTTCATGCCACATCTATTTAACTCAATGGCAACGGCGTGGGGTCTGCACCACTTTGGGACTTATTATCACTGCCGGCAGGGAATCATTATCATTGCTTCAGGATTTTTTGTCACTGCCTCAGGACTTATTTTTATTGTCTCAGGGACTTATTGTCACTACCCTCATATATCAAGCGGTTTATCCCATCTTAAGGCTTGTGATGGCTTCGCAGGTGTTAACCCAAAAGTTTAAGCTATCGGAATTAGAATGCTAGTGATGAACCCATGGTACCTAACAATATCCGTAAACCATTTGAAACACCTGGGACACGCCCAGGGTGTATAAACCAATTTTGTAACACTGAGAACACACCCAAGGTGTATAAACCAATTTTGTAACACCGGGGACACACCCAAGGTGCACAAGGGGAATTCATCCCAAAATATTTTCGAAAATACCAACCAGGGACGCTCTAAACTTATAATCAAGAAAGACAATCTCAATACAGCCCATCCTAACAATGGTTTGCACAGATGGACTCCAATATGTCAGAATGCAAGTGACAATATCAATGATGTATGGTATGGATCTCAAATACAACCATCTACAGTATAGCATCAACTAGCATGGCAAGATTCATGGTACAACACGCAAGCATAAGGTACAAGTATGTGAAGTATAAGCTACAATTCTCAATATATGATTCAACATGATAACATGAGTTCTAAATCATCATACATTCACTTAGAAATACTAATCAACTAATTCAAACCAATAATCATATAGAACTCGGGTCTCACAACAAGGTACTCACACATACACTTAGTAACTTTTAAGGCTAAAAATTAAGTATTAAATTAAAAGGGCCCACAAGATTTTGGGGTATCTAGACTTGGAATCAAGTTATGATTTTTAAACACCATTTAGATAAAACGATTTTCTACAATTCTCATGTTTAACACCAATGCCAAAACCTAAGGCAAAAGGGTGAACAAAACATCCTAAGTAAAAATAGTTCAGCACTTTTCTTAAGATTTTACTAAAAACATATTTCTGTTGGTCTCAGTTCTAGGATAACAGATTAAGTCCAAATGAGCCAATTGTTTGAGTATGTTATAATTCAACATGTTCCCTACAAGTTTCATATTTAGAGCTAAGGGTAGTTGTTTGGAACAAGTTAGACTTTTTGACCATTTTAAAAAATAGGTTCTGACTTTTTGACCGAAACTCAGTAGAGCCAATTTTGGACAGAGAGTTTGAAATGGTTTTGAGGTATCCTCCCAAGGCTTTAAGGTCTAATTTTTAGGTACCAAGTACTTCAATATGTTAGCTACAATGTTCATGTAGACCAATTTTGGAATAGGTCACTAAAAATATGAATTTTGGGTTATATAAAAATATGTGACGGAAGTGTCCCTTGAGGGCTGAAACTCAACAGAGATTTTCAAAGGGGTTTTGACCTATCAAAGCTCAATATTTTGTGCTTATTTTTGGTGGGTAGATAGATATACATGTTAGATACAACATTCATGCTTTTACCAAAGTTCAGATCTCACTTTAAACTAGGGTTGCCAAGTCAGTAGTGTTGACTGGTCGAAAAATGACAAATTTTTGTAAAATTGCAATATCTCGAGTTCTACTTATGCAAATGAGTTGAAATCAACTTTGGATGAAAGATAACACAAAAATATTAATCTGAACATAAAGAACATGCTTAGATAAATTTTATACATTGAGTTATGGCATTCCAAAGTTCAGGGCAGAAACATCTATGTTCTCAAAAATCAAGTCTCTTAGGGTCCAAATTTTCTACTTATGTCATGTCAAGGTTTTGTTCTATTTCTTTGCATGCTTGTGTGTTAGACAGTAATATCAAGGCTCTAGAACACTTAGAACTCATCAAAATCAATAATAACAACATACAACAACATCTCATATCACCCATAAACATAATAGCCCCAAATTTCCAACTACGACGCCTTTTTTGCTTTGATTTCAGTTCTCGATTTTTTGAGTGTTCAAAGGGATGTGTTGGGTAATATTTTGAGGGATATTAGACGTAAGGTTTAGAGGTTTTACTTAATTATTTGAGGGCTCAAGGGATGGTAGTATGGAAGGACTTAACTTTAGAAAAACATCTCTTGATTTCTTTGCTCTCTTCTTCCTTCTTTTTCTCTCTCAAACTTGTATAATACTTCAAGAACAGTCAACCAAGTCTTTCTCTCTCTATATATGCACATAAATATGATGGTAAGAAGAGGGTTTTTGGCTTGATTTATATAGGGAAGGGTTAGGAAACATTGAGGGAATACAAGATTAATTAAAGGTACTTTTTGTTTCCTTTTTTCCTTACACATCACATGGGTTGAGTTGACATGAGTTGACATGGTGCAAGTTTTGACGCTTATACATCAGATTTGGGAAAGGGAAATACAGCTAGAGGCTGTTTGGAGGACAAAAACTAGACCGTACATCAATTAAAGGGTTTTGCATTGGTTTTCGTGCCCTTTCGTGTAAGAAAATGCTTTAAAAGTTAATTTGATGTATCTTTTTGGTGTCTTTCCCTATTGAGACCTATTATTTTAGTATGTTTATAATAAATATAGTATTCCCATGTATTATCATATTTTTCATAGTAATTGATTAAATAAATGTAGTATTTTAAGTTAAATTAAGCTATTTTAGCAATATATAACTTTTTGACTTATTTTGTTGTGTATAAATTTCAATAATGATTTGTTTACTTTTGTTAACCTATAACATCATATTATTCTGTATATTACTTGTTCAACAAATATTGGATTATTATAATGCTTGATACATTTCTCATCATTTTAAGCTAAAAAGTTACTTTTTGGCACTCTTCCCAATGTGGTTAGCCACTAAGGGGTAATTGTCATTTTTGATGTTATTTTGTCTTTTGCTACTTAATTATACTTAAATCCTTGATTTAGGGTATCCATGTGTCAAAATTTTAATTTTAAAAACTTTTTACTGTACTAGAGGTAAAATGGTCATTTTACCATATTTATGAAGATTTTTGATTTTTTTAACCCATTATTTCATGATATCTACTTCATTTAGAATTTTGAGGGACTCTCTCGGTGTTAAAATTTTGTTGCTTGAGTTTTGGACCTTTTTGGGGTTTTCGAGCCAAACTTAGGGTTTTCGATTCGAGTTAGGGTTTTGAATCTCTTTCGTACTCTTTGGCCTCGTGGACTATCCAGCACTAATACTAGGGTTCGAGCAGGACCGTTACATTATTTCACGCGCCTTTCATTCCACTCACCTTCTTAGCAGAATATAAGACTGGTCAGCTGTGTTTTCTTCTCCCCCATTGCTTCAGATCATCCCCCTTGGGCCTTAGGAGAGTTATATTAGACCCTCGTGGACTTGGTCATGGGGCTCTCACTGTATCCTAGGCTCTTTTATCAATCTCTCCATCATTTACAAACATGTCATATACACTATGATAAGTTACTATACATCACGATACATTATAAAGGCAAAAAGAACAAAAAAATCTCAATCAATCACAGGTGCCACAAAATCCGCTTATAAAGTCAAGGATCTGAAGGCCTGCTCTTCATAAAAGTCATAATTATCAAGATCATCATAGCCTAGAAAGATACCAAAGCACTTTGAATAGTTTGAGCCGCCTTAGCTAGGAATCAATTCATACGAATCTAAGTCTTTAAATGACCGACCAGCAACTCGACTACTGGATGCAACATCTCTCTCATGCTCTATAATATTGCCCTGGTCCTAAATTCACCTCTTAGCCATGGCAACAACTTGACCCTTGAGACTTGAAACTCGAGCTTGTAAAGTCTAAGCTTCGTTGTGCATGAATAATATCTAAATCCAAGTGAAGCTGCTCAATCATCTCATGTAAGTTTCCACCGTAACCAGTATAGCATCTCTCTCAGCCCACAAATCCATGCTCTCGACACCTAGGCCAACAAGCTCTTGTATGATCTCAACCCTTTCATCCATAAGGAAATTCTACTCCACCTGCAGCTAGTCCCTCTCCTTAGCAACACCTTGCAACTCTATTAGACTCTCTTTTACATCGGTAAACTCCCTGGTCAAATCCTGGATGACAGACCTCTGGTGATCTAAGGTAGCTCAAAGGTAACCACAATCCCTTGAAACATCTCCCACAATCGTTGCAAGTAAAAGTAGGTTGTCTCAATGAAATCAACATAAACCTTTGTGGGAGCATAACCATGAAGAGGCTTCAGGTCAACAATGTCAAAACCATCCTTAATGTGTAATACCTCGTGTTTTCGATTAGTACAGTAGAACTCAGACAAACATAATAGCTTCTCTTAAAACTTGTAAATCCCTAGAACATAAGGAAAAAAATGATTTTGTTCAGAACTTAATGGGCTAAGGCCTAAACAAAAAAAGGCCCAAGTAATTGAAATGACCAAAATAAGGAATAACCCAAATGAAGAAAGGCCAAGCAAAAGAAATGCCCAAAATAAAGAATGATCTAAACTCAAGAAAAACCCCAAACGCAAAAATGCCCAAATTAAATAAAGTCCAAGTCATGATATATCCCAAGAGCTTATAAACCTAATAATTAATAAGGCCCAAGTTGTCGTAAAGCCCACAATCAAATAAAGGCCCAATCTTACCTTATGGTTCATTTGGCCCACAATCAAATAAAAAGTCCAAGTCTTATATGGCCCAAAAGTAAGTGAGGCCCAAGTTTTATAGAAAGCCCAATTCTTTCCTAAGGCCCAAAATCCAAGTAACGCCCAAATTTTATTAAAAATCTAAGACCCTCAAAAAGTCTAATACAAAATAAAGCCCAAGATTACTAAAAGGCCCAAACACCATTAAAGTGCCAAAACCAATTGAAGGCTCAAGAGACCTTTCTCAAGCCCAAATTCTAATTATTTTTATAAGCCCAAGCGTAATGAAAACCCAAAGATTTAAATGTGGCATAAGTGTACTCAAGGCCAAGACTCAAATTAGGCCAAAATAGTGACCAAGGCCCAAAGATTAAATAAGGTCCAAACAACAATTAAGGCCCAATTTTAATATAGGCCTAAAGAATTTAATTAGGCTCAATCTTAATCTAGACCAAATTCCAAAAAAAGGCCCAATTCAAATAAAAGCCCAAGTCTTTAATTCGAGCCCAATCATGCTTGTAACCCATGCTGTTTTTAATAAAGGCCAAACATATCCCAACTAGACAAGGCCCATGGGAATTAATTAAATTCTTTGAATCAAGCCCAATCTTTCTTAATTTATGCTCAAGCAACTTTTAAGGTTGAGCCCAAAACTTTTAATTCTTTTTGGCCCAATCTGTATATTTCTCCTATGTGCTATATATATATATATATATATATATATATATATATAAAACAAGTTAGCTTGATTGATGTGACATCAATGTATTTGATCCAACAGCTATTGTTGCTTCTATGTAATCCAACGGTTGAGACTCTATCCAGTTCAATCTCCTCTTTTTCTCACTGTGCCCTCTCACCCGACCTTTCCTCTCCCTCTCTCTCGTGAATCTCTCATCTCGTGCGTCCAGCCTCTCTTCTCTCACATCGCTCTCTGTCACTCACCGCTGATCTCACGATCCTCATTCTTGTTCTCATATATGATCTCTCCCTTTGTCTAGATCCAACCTGTCATGCCCCAAACTCCGGGTCACGTGAAACACCCACAAACAACCAACCCGAGAATACACTCTCAATATAAAATATATGTGCATTGTATATAATCGCTAAACGACATACATTATATAGTTCCAACACCGAAAAAATATGTTATAGCATACATGTAACAGAAAGAACAAAAAGGAAGACTATAGCTCTTTCACCTCTCCAGCACCTCCAGATTAACCTACATGACCGGTACCTGAAGAAAATCAAATCCCATGTCATGAGCCAAAACTTAGCAGAAACTAGACAACACATGCAATATAAGCTAAACATACTAGGAAAATGAGGTGCAGTTTTAGACTCTCTTTCAAGCCTTTAAAATAATTTTCACATGCAAACGAGAAAGCGAGGATACCAACCATTATTTGACTCACTCACAGGAGTCCTGAAAACAATTGAAAAAGGGTTTTTAGATCGCAATTCACATGACTCTTAAAAATAATTTGAAAACTGGTCTATCCGTCCCACAATGCAGTTCATACAATCCATGTATCTTCTCGGACTTTCACCGAAGAAACGCAGCCCCCATCTATTCAAGGCATGTTAGAGGCAATACTGGCAAGATTATTATTTTTGTAAATAATTTTGGGTAAAAAATTAACTGGACTGGCGAACGCCGAAACGGGCTCCAAATAAAACTTTTGACGACGAACGATCAAAGTAAAATCCGCGCAACCAAAGTTAATTTAGAATAATACATCTTATCGATCTAATCTTCAACTACGACTTGATTTCGAGTTGAAACTCTAGTAAGATCTTCTACCGTATTCACTTACACGATCCTCAAACGTAGTGTGGGTTACGATCCTCCTAGAACTCGTACCAGCAGAACCCCGATATATTTAAGTCTTGAAAGAAAAAAATAATCTCATAATAATATTGATAAAATCATCAAAACTGGTTTAGCCTACTCGCACATATATAGGGCTACAGCAGGGACCTAGGGAGTAATTATGAGTTAGATTTTCAGTGGAACACAAACATCTATTAGAGGTTTCTGCAATTATGGAAAAATATGCAGCGATTTCTACAATTTTCATAAAACACCGAATTCTAGTTCACACTACTAAAGAACTATAATTACACTCTGACCCATAATCTCAAGACCTTCTTGCATTGAACTCCTGTTATTAAATGCTTATCATTTCTCCCCACGTTAAAATTTTTGATATCCGCCAATTAAATTTAATTATTAAAAATTAATTTTAATTGGCATCTTGATATTCCTTAAGCCCTTTCGCTTAACTTATTTAACCGCCGGATAATCAAATCCACCTGCACGGTTTAGCCCGGTCAAAACTTATAAGCATCCTTAAGGGGGTATCGTCAATCTCGATCTATCGGGACGTGGATTCCGTCAATAATTACTATTTGCCATATAAATAATACCGCTATCCAACTGACCGGAAATATAGACCCATATAAGATCGCACCCTCTAATGAATCAAAACAACAATTATTAAATACATGCAAATCAATAATTATTTTAGAATTAAGAGGATAAGCATTATTCATAATAACTTTAGGGTATGAATTAATTCATGTAGTTAGTACAAAATTAATTATCCCAAATGTTCCGTTCAATACACACAAAGTGTACTAGCACAGAGAGTCAAAAAAATAGACGATACTATTGTCTGTTTTCCGTAATCAAGAAAGACCTATTAAAACTCTAGACTACAGTCAGTAATATATATAATAATATGGTATTATAAGTTAACAAAAGCAAACAAATTATTATTGAAGTTCATAGATAATAAGATAAGTCAAAAAGTCATATTTTGTCAAAGACTACATCTATTTAATCAATTACTATGAAAACTATGATAATTCATGAAAATACTAAATTTATCATAAACATACTAAAATAATAAGTTTCAGTAGAAACATACACCAAATTATGCAAACCTAGGTAAAGCCACATGATTGATGTGGGGTCAAATTTTTGTCTCCCAAACTAACCCCTAGCTGTATTCCTTACCCCAAATATGATGTATATCTCCCAAACTTTGCACGTTGTCAAGTCATTCATGCAAAGGAGAAGAAAAAGGACTAAAATTTCATCATTTTGTTTCCTAGCCTTCTCTTATATAAACTAAGCTAAACACCACTTCTCACCTTCATTATTTTCATCCAAGAGAGGTGAGGGACTAGACTTTCATAGTTCTTAAGTGTTCATATAAGTTTGAGAGAGAAAGGAGGGCGAAGAAGGAAGAAAGGAAGGAGGAATGAAGGAGATGTGTTTTTCTAAAACTAAGTCCTTCCATTCTACCATCTTTTGAGCCCTCAAACAAATAAGTAAAACTTCAAAATCTTATGTCTAATACAACTCAAAATATCCCACAACTCATCTCTTTAAACACTTCAAAAATTAAGAACCGAAAACAAACCAAAAACCCCTCGTAGTTAAGAAATAAGGGCTGTTGTGTTCTTGAATAATATGAGATGTGTTTATGTGTTGTTAATTTTGAGTTCGATGACCTAGAAGCGTGCTAGAACCTTGATAATCATGTCTAAAACACAAGCATCCAAAGTTGGTTTCAACCCAACTTTATATTTTTATGTTATTTTCCATCCAAATTTATATTTTTTTGTTGGCTTTCATTCAAAGTTGTTTTCAACCCATTTGATTAAGTAGAACTCGAGATATTGCAATTCTACCAAAGTATGTCATTTTCGGACTAGTCGACAATACTTGCCTAAAAACTCTAGTTTACTATGAGATCCGAGCTTTGGACAAAACATAAAAGTTGCATATAACATGTATGTCTAACTATCCACCAACAATGAGCACAAAATAATTTGTTTTGATAGGTCCAAACCCCTTTGAAACTCTCTGTTGTGTTTCAGCCCTTAAAGGACACTTTTAGCACATATTTTTGTGTAGTCCAAAACCCACATTTTTAGTGACTTACTCCGAAGGTGGTCTACGTAAACATTGTAGATGAAATATTGACCGACATGATTTCCAAAATTCAGACCTAGATGCCTCAGGAAAGCCCCTCAAACTAGTTTCAAACTCTCTGTCCAAAACTGGCTTTGCTGAGTTTTGGCGGCTGATATAACCTATTTTATAAAATGACCAAAAACTCTAACTTGTTCCAAATAACTACCCTTAACACTAAACATGAAAATTGTAGGGGGTATATTCAACTAGAACATATTCAAAAATACGCTCATTGGGACTTGATGTGATACCCAAAAATAAGACCAACAGAGGCATATATTCGGTAAAATTTTGAGGAAGGTGCTTAACTGTTTTCGCTTAGGATGTTTTATTCACCCATTTGTCTTAGGTTTTAGCCTTCGTTTTAAACATAAGAGTTATAGGAAACATTTTTATCTAAATGGTGTTTAAAAATCATAACTTGATTCTAAGTCTAGATGTCCCAAAATCTAGCTGTCCATTTAAATTTAATACTCAAATGTTGGCCCCTTAAATTTGCTAAGTGTGATTTAAGTACTCTTTGCTGTGAGACCCGAGTTTTATATAATGATTGATTTGTGATAGTTGATTAGTGTTTTAGGTGAATGTACGATGATTAGAACTCATGCCATCAAGTTTGAATTGTATCTTGAGAAATGGTCACTTACATCTTGGCATATTGGAGTCCATCTGTGTAAATCATTGTTAGGATGGGTTATGTTGAATTGTCCTTCTTGGTTATAAGTCTAAGGCATCCCTGGTTTCATTTTTTGTAAATATTTTGGGATATATTCCCTATATACACCCTGCGTGTGTCCGCAGTATTTGAAAAATTTTATCATAGATATTATTGGGCACCATGGGTTCGTCGCTGGCATTCTAGTTTTGATAACTTAGACTTTGGTTTGATACCAAGCGAGCATCATGCTCTTAATATGGGTAACCCAACGACAAAGTCCCATCACAGCATTGAAAATATGTCCCTGAGATGGCAATAACAGCAAAGTTTCATCACGGCATCGACAATAAGTCCCTGAGGTGGCAATAACACCAAGTTCCATCACGACATCGACAATAAGTCCTTGAGACGGCAATAACACCAAGTCCCATCATGGCAATGACAATAAGTCCCTGAAGCGGCAATGATAGTAAGTCCCTGCAAGCAATAACAATACGTCCTAAAGTGGAACTCCTATTTTTATTTTTGATGAATGTCGGGTTGGACACTTAAATTGCATAAATTGTATCACATACTTGTACACTTGCTCTTATATCTGCTTGTCATGCTATAATTGTTAAATTTGTCTGTCTCTTTTATTTAAATTCTTACTGGGTGTCATATGGAATGCGTTGTCGAATATTTTGCTGTGAGTTTTGTTAGAAGAGTTAAGAAGTTTTCTTCTGGATTTTGGCTCATGGCATTCATGCCATATAGGAGGAGGAGTTCTTAGAGGGAGTCGTCCTAGAGAGAGAAGAAGAATTTGAAGAACATAGTGAGTACTAGGAGCATGCGGACCCTACTGGTGCATTCTGAGGATTCGAGACCTTTGTTTTTTGTTCTTTTTTATCAGTTTCCCGTGCTTATTGTAATTTTTAAAATTTCTTGGTGAAGCTATAAACACTATGTACTTTCGAACGGTTCAGAACTCTAAAAGATGTAATATTTATGATATTTAAATATGAATGAATGGCTATAATATTCTTTTTTTTATATTTATGTATGCCCCGACGTGCACTGCGAACAGGGCGTCACAATTACAGACCCGGGCTATAGACCCCATTGTAGTTCTCCCGAATGGCCAAGAAGACAAAGGAGAAGATAACCTTTGGGATGAAAATATGGGACCTGTGGGAGTCCAACAAGCAGCTGTGCAGCTCGTTCGGCCAAAAATACTGAAAATCCTAGCTATGATGGGGTCGATCTTGTCTGATAAGGTCGACAAATTAGAGAAGATTTTGACAAAAGCATGAGTGGTAGAATAGTACATGTTGGATGTCGAGGGACTCTGTTAGTTCCTCGATGCTAAGCTTCTCAAGAAGTTTAAGATGCTTGACATGGAGAAATTCGACGGGACCGGATATCCGAGGATCCACCTGAGGATGAATGTGGAAACCCTGTCGCCAATGGGAATCAGTGATCTGTTGAAAGCTTAGCTCTTCCAGCGGTCTTTGTCAGGAGCTGCTCAGAAATGATTTCTGTCTTTGGATGCTACAAAGACGAGAACATGGGAGGACATTGCCACTATAACGTCCTGATTTCCAAACAATAAAACCCCATGATAAAAAGGGTAATGAAACCCAAGTTTAAGCTTTCGTCACGAAGTCATATCAAAAGATTAACCGAAGTTGAACTTTGTTGACAATATAAACCAAAACGTTTCTTTTTCCTCATAAACATCAAAGTTAACGAGAGCTTTTTAAACTATAAACAAACCTCAAAATATAGCTATTTATGTCATAAAAGATACTCAGAAGATAGCCAACAAATCTTCTTTTCAAATAAATTTTTAAAAGTGTGCTACCAAGCGGAATCCTTTTGTGCGGACTTCCCACCGCTCGAGTGGTGAGGTACCTGAGAGCAAACTGCTCCAAAATCTTAAAAACTCTCTAAGTGTTGGAAAAACACTAAAATCTCTTATTCTTTAAACGTAGTTTTCAAAAGCTAAAAATTTGAAGTAAAACATACATTTAATATTAAAATAATCTCCAACTTCTCAAAACTTGAAAACCATCATTCTAAACCATAGAATTTCATTCGAAAATTGAGAAATCAACCTGAATAAGAATCCGACGATCTCGCATGCATACAAGTCATAAATCCAGGGCCTTAGGGCCTTATAAACGAATTCCACAAACCCAAATACAATTCTCGAGAATATCAAAATAATTACAATGACGATAACCAACTCTAACCAAAATAACCCAAGTGGTCACCACAATTGTTCTTCTCATTTGATTACATGATCCTCATTATCACTCGAAATGCATTTAAATAACATAAGTAGAGGCTCGTAGGAAATAGATTAAAGATGAATGAATGCATGACATGCGAGGATGGCTATGTGAGATGAACCACGTAATTTTATCTAAAAACAAAGTTCATTTTCAAAAAAATTTCCATTCACATAATCGAATTTTCATAATCAAACCAATTCCATTTTAAACACAACACCATAGTTTTACCCCTTTCACTTCCTTATTATTTTCTAACCGTTCAATGTTTCACATTCCCAATTATCATCCATATTTACCACAATTTTCAATTACCTTCCATATTTACCACAATTCCTAATCGTTCAATTAAGGTTCTACCACTACAACAAAATGCATCATTAGCGACGAGTTTTGCTAACGCAAGGCATTGTTAGTTGGCAAATGTACACTTTTGGCGACCGAAATAAGAATGCATTTGCAAAATCTCCAAATGTAATCTTTTTTAGTGACGAAAAATATGTTCATCAACAAACAGTGTTAGGGAAAATATGGCGCCACCAAATATTTCCCTCTATTAGGAGAAAAAGATTTGCCTACCCAATTTTTATTTTTGGCGATGAATAATGTGTCGGTAAAAGTAAAAACTTTCTACGACGAGTAATTAGCATCGGAAAAAGTCTACTTTTTATTTAAATTTTAGTGCATAACATTATATAATATTTTTAAAAAACAAGAATTATTAACTTCATCTACTTAGTTTGTTGAGTAAAAATGTAAACCTAATATGATGATATCTTTTTCAAAATCTGTTAATTAATGAAATTTAAAAAGTAAAATTATTCAAAAAGTATGATTGATCTTTTTATTAAAAAAAAAAAAAGTACTGAGTTGGCTTCAAAATGCTATCCCATAAAAAGGACTTAGTATTTTAGCCCTTGTTTAGCATTTTTAAAATGCTAATTTTTTAATTTAAAAAATTAACTTTTAAACTGTAGTGCTTGGCATCTTTAAAATTGTTTCAATTTTCATTTCAAGAAAAAAAAAATTACATATATTCTAAACACTCTAACTTTTTAAAAGTAAATTGACTATAATACCATTAATTTAAAAAATACACTCTTCTCACAAAAATAAAAAAAATATTCCAAATACTATAACTTAAAACAAAAAAATGAACATATTAAATATTTTAATAAAAGGTAAAAAAGTAAAAAAAACTATTATAAAAATTAGTTGAAGTAATTGGCTCGATCGTGGCTGAGCTCTCGCTCTGGTCTTGAAAGTTATCATAGGGATTGACATTGCACACAATGGTCTTGAAAGTTAATAAGATACATGTAGCTAAGTGATTGAATAATATTATTTTATAAATAAATGAATAAAAATTATAATTTTGAAAAAGAAACTCATGGAGAAATGTGATTCGATCACTTAGTTGCAGGTACCAAATTAACTTAAAATTTTATGAGAATAAAAAACTTGACGATTTATATGTAATGAAGAAATTTAATCATAAAAATAAGTTCTAAAATAAAATAATAAATTATGTAATGCACGGTGGTGCTGTGCACCTTCCCCGTTCCCTCTCATGTGCTGATTAACACAATTCCAGTGAATAGAATTTCAAGGGCTAATAAAGCACAGTGGTACTGTGCCTTCCCCATTCCCTCTCAGTTATGCACCTTCCCTGTCTCTTGTCTCTCCGGCACCACACCACCACGAGCACCGCACCACCGCACCACTGCGACCACCCCACTTCTACGAACACAGCACCACTGTGAGCACCGGACCACCGCAGCGCGCGACCACCGCATGCACCACTGTTCGACGGTTCAAACACTCTCCTAGGTATCTTCATCTCTCTCTCTCTCTCTCTCTCTCTCTCTCTCTCTCTTCTCTATTAAAATCTAAAAACCCTAACATCCCCTGGTATTTGATTTCAAAAATCCTATAGCTATGTAACGCGTATGCATTTATGGCAGTTCGGCGTCGTCGTGGGGTTGGTCGGCGGTGTGGTTAGCGGTGAGTGGCAAAGCTTGTGGCAGTGATGGCCGAAACCTAGGGTTCCAAAAATTGGGAATTTTGCTTCAACAAGGTAGGATTTTAACTTTTCTTGATGTATTGCTAGAGGTATGTGTTGATTTCTATGATTAACCTATGAATCCCTAAAAATATAAGAGATTCACCAAACCCTAGCTAAAATTTATGATTTATTGAACTTTATACGACTTGGTTTACTATGGTTATAACGTAATTCACTGTAACTAGTGTTGGCCCTTGTTAATTGAGGGTGCTAGGAGCGGGAATATCATACAGACCTAACTTGGGCATGATTTGCATAAGGTTGTTGCTTCAGAATTAAACGTGTTTTCAATCTTGGCCGTAGCTTTTACTACTGCTCCATGTAATGGTTCTGTGTGTGACATATATATACATATATTCATTCTCATTTTGGCCTTTCCAGCTTAATGATATTGGACCATATAATAGGGGTAGCCTGCTCCCTCGCAGCTGGATGTGGGTAGAATTAAAGGGCAAGTCATTATAACAATAACATAAAACTTCACCACCTATGTTACATAGCATCTTCACTAGGCTAACTATATAATTTGTTGTTAAAAATTTCATGACATTATTCTGTCTGAATTTGCTGCAATGGTGGGATGGTGCTTAGAGAATCAAATTTCTTAACCTGAACAGATTATTAACTTTCCATTTCATTTGTAGCTTTGGGACAAGAACTAAGTTGTCTTTTAGAAATCAACAGGTAGATGATTGAAATTTGTTTTGTGGTTTACCTTTAGACTGTTGGTTTTAATCCACATGAAGCTTCTGTTAAAGTAAAGCCAAAAGCTGAAGAAAAAAAAGGTAGGTGTTTCTTTCCCATCTTGTGCTTAAATATATTTTGATTCAGAATTTGAAGTTATTATTATGTGTGGATCGGCTATTTTATTTTAATTGTAAAATAAGATGCCATATTTTATTTTTGAATTTGTTTTGTATTGGTTATATGTGATGAAGGAACAAATTTTACATACATGCATGATGCATAAATATCTTTTACCTATTTTTGATGTATTGGTTATATTTATAAGATCCTTGTAGGCTCTCTTTCAAATAAATTTTCAAGTTAGATGGGGAAATTACAATTTCATGTCAGCTTTTTTGTTGTGTTCAGGTAGGCCATTCCTTACTTGTGAATTTGATCAAACTATTAGACTAGTTTTTGGGAATATCTTGTTTTTGGTTGTCTCCTTATTGAAGTGCACTGAGTGACTTCAGTATGTTGTAGTACACATGCTAACAGAGTTGAGTCAGTTGACTCAAATGAACGAGACAATAGTTTAAAACTTACTTGCTAATGTAGTATACATGCTAATGGAGTCACTAATTACACTATTATAACAATTAGATCATAAGGAAAAGGTAGAAGCATGCACTAACACTTATAGAAGTTGGATTGGGATGGAAAAAACCAGAACTTTATAGAAGCATGCATGATCATAAAATGATAGTTTGCTTATGAAGGTGCAATTAACTGTAAAATCTTATATTCTTTATTCAAGTGAATATCATCTATGCACTAACACTTGCAACACTTCTTTTTCTTAGCTGGAATGGACAAGGCATTTCAAATGAGGTCTTCCTATTTAAAGTGTATTGGCAATTGTAAGAACACCGATTTATCCTCCACATAGGTTAAGGAGCTTGATCTAGAGGTCATTGCTTTGTGAAAACAAATGGAAATATTTCAGAGCATTTTACAAGTGTTGACAGTAAAAGCAGGCATTGATCCAGCTAGTATTCCAGGTTTAGTTGCAAATAGCGAAAGCGAGGATGGCACATTTTGTGGAGGGCATGATGCCATTTTACTTAGCAAAATTGAAGGTGGAATTTGAAGAAATTTATGAATTGAACAATTTTTTAGATATTAGGATAATTAGTTAGTGGATGCAATGGGATTGGTGATTGCTTTTTGAATGCATGTCAATTTTTTACAACTTTTTGGCTACTACATATATTTTGGAATAGAAGATTATTTTTGGATTTTGGAGATATTTACTATTGATGATTACCTTTCAATTCTGGATATATAAATTTTATGTTGATTTGAATGAAATGTATATGAAATGAATTTACATATTATGTGTATGTGATTTTTGAACGAGGTTGAATGATACATTACAGAAAAATCTAAATTATGTTTTAGCCAAATAAAAAATAAAAAATAAAAAAAAAATAATTTGTAAAAACA
>JAUMHN010310641.1:0-18360 GCA_032360265.1 Heliamphora ciliata
CAGGTACATAAAGACAATATCTCAATATTAAAATTCGATCTCTACCAAAACTGAGAGTGACATCTCCTACTGCAACTGCTATTACCTTTGTTTTATTGTCCATATGCAGGTAAATCTCTCAATCACTAAGTTGTCGGGTTTCTTGGAACCCCCGCAATAAATTACAAACATGATTAGTGGCTCCCGTATCTACACACCAAAAATCGGTAGATAACACCATTAAACATGTTTCCACAATCAGTGAACAGAAATTACCCTATTTGTTCTTCCTTATGAGAAATACTAGATATAGCTTTTTTCAGTGCCGGATCTGGTTGTAGTGAAAACATCTGTCTTTCGACTTTTTCACACCAGTCTGTGGCCCACTAACTACCCTGAAAATCGTGTCTCTCTGTTTATGAATATTTTTCTTCTTCATACCTTTCGGCCAAGAGGAAGAACCTTTTTCAGAAATAAACATATTTTTTAGTATTGAAAGAATACCATTTGTTGTTAAAATTATATCCAAGTTACATTTTTAGTTAATAAAATTTGGACCCGTAAGTTTGTTTTCTTTGAGTATTAAAGTGAGTGGGTTGAAAGTTATTTTAATAATGAAAATCACATAATTAAAATACCATTAATTATGATGAGCAAAACTTTGAATTCATTTTAATTTAGTTTCCTCTACCATTTTAAAATTAATTCGTCAGCAGCCTGGTAACCTGAGAATAGTATGTCACGATGGGTGAACGCCTACTATTCTTCATAAGATCAGACATGACAATTTTTTTTAATTTTACTATCCAGCTAACTGACCATGCTAAGTAAAATTAAATAGCTGACATGGTTTTGGTTCAGTATATAATAGCAGTGACTCAGATGGAGAGAATATTATTATATACAACTAAGTGTTAACCATCACCTAATTCCAAATCAATCGCTTTGCAATGAACCCTTCAAATGGAGAAGCGATCCACACTAACAATTATCCAGAACTATCCATAAAGAAGGTTTGTACTGGTGATACCACAATTAATCTGTCCGATGGGGAGGAAGGTCTTACTGCCAACACGTAGGGTTTAATTACATCGCTTACAAACTGGTGATGGAAACCGCGAGATTTATCTGTAAATAAATTTTCTCTCTCCACTTAGATTTTTAAAATATTTTTGAGGGTTATAAAAATCCATTTAATGAAAATAAATTTATTAATTTAAAAAATCACACGATCTGAAAGAATCAAATATCTTTTCGTGTACACGATTCTAAAGATTCTGGTTTAACAAACAATCTTTTCGTGTTTAAATGCGTAACAAATAAAACTTCATAAATACACAGTTTTTTCTCTAACTTTTTAGTTAAGGTAGTGATTAAAGGTATTTATTTATTTTATTTTTTGTTTCACATTTTTCAAAAAATAATAATTTATTTTTATTAAATATTTTTCCAATTAATTAATTTAAAATTCAGAATTAATTCTCATATTTTTTTAAGATATCCGATTTAAAAAAAATCATCTTAAACGTGATATTTTATAAAAAAAAAAAATATCTAAAGTTTTTTATTTAATTAAAATTAATTAATTAAAAAAATTATTTTATTTTTCATTACAAAATATTTTAATTAAAACCGAATATTCAAATTAATTAAATTAACAGAATAAATAAAACTAATATTTATCATCTACGCAGTTAATATAAAAAAAATTAAATGCAAGATAAATAAAAAAATATTCTAATTTTATGATCAGATTGAAACACTAAAGAGTGTCAGTCTCCTGTTAAGATATATGCTTTCAGTATCCTATTTGTATTATGATTTCTTGATATTTTTGATAAATCATATCAATTAGGAACACCGCGAAAACAGCACCACCGCTGCCCTAATCTTGATCCAAATCCGCTGCGTTGATGATTGTTCCAAACAGTGTTTCTTTTGTTTTAGGAAACCGCGGCTGTTTTGTTATTGAAAACCCCAGCAGTGTTGCTTTTGCTCCAAAATTGGCGCTGGAATTCTAAACTGTTTGTGAAAACAGTCACTTGTTCAGTTTGGAATTCTGCTGACTGATTCAAGCTTTTGCTGCGAAAACTACTTCAAAAACCCGGCGCCTGTAGTGGAGATTGCACCCACTGTTTGGAATTGGAAAACTGCTTTGAAAAAGTAGCCAACGGAAACTGTTTGGTGCTTGCGCCTGGAATCTGCACCACTGTTTCACTATTTGGAATTGAAAACTGCTGTGCACCACTGTTTTGGAGATAAGAAACACTACTGCGGTTTATTCATGGAAAAACCGCTGTGTTGGGAATCCGGTAGAACTTGCTTTTGCTTAGAAAATAGTGCTGTTGCGTGTTGGGAATTCTGGTGCTACAGAAGTAGGCCACTATTTGGAAGACCCGGCACTGTTTTGATGTGCGCTGTGCTTAAAACAGCGCTGCTTGCGCCTGTTCTGGAATCCATGAAAACGGCTCAAGCTTCTTTCGCTTCTAGAAACTGTTGCTTGGGATTTGTCGACTGTTTAAAAAACAACTTTTTCCTCATAAAAAAAAAACTGCACTGTTTTGTTTCCAGCACTTGTTCTTCATTCTTCTTTTATTTATTTTTATTTTAACAACAAAATTTTTTTTTGAAGAACGGCTGCTGTGTTCGAAAAACCGCTGCCTAATCCATGATTCCCAAAGCCTAAGATCAATGTGCCGCCGCCGTGTTCTTCTTGTTTCTCTCTTCTTCTTTTTTTTTATATTATTTTCATAACATAAAAAAATTGTAAAATAATAATATTTACATTGATCATATATCTCCATAGAGTTCACAATTAATCTACCACGATCAACTTTCGTGGTTAAAAAATTAAATCATCATCTACGCATTCAATCAAACATGAAAATAAATGATGATCATAAAATCGATATTATAACATCTGCAAAACAAAGTTAGCCACAGTTTTAAAACTATCCGACCCCGATAAACTGTAAATAAAAAAAATGGCTCTGATACCAATTGTTAAAGGCAAGACTGCCAAAATTATTATTTTTGTAAATAATTTTCGATAAAAATTAACTGGACGGGCAAACGCCGAAACGGGCTGCAGATAAAAATTTTGACGAAGAATGATCAAAATAAAACCCGTGCAACCAAAGTTAATTTGGAAGAATACCTTTTGTCGATCAATTCTTCAACTACGATTTGATTCCGATTTAAAACTCTAGTCAGATCTTTTACTGTATTCCCTTAAGCGATTCTCGAACGTAGTGTGGGCTACGGACTATCGAGAACTCATACCAGTAAAACTCAGATATCTTTTGTCTTGAAAGACAAAATATGATATATGATATATCAAATATCTCAAACTAATTCAGTCTACCCGCATATATATAGGGCTACAGCAGGGACCTAAGTAGTAATTATGAGTAAAACTTCTAGTGAAACACATATGCCTACTAGCCGTTTTTGCAATTATGAAAAGACGCAGCGGTCTCTGTAATTTTCATAAAATACTAAATTACAGTACATACCACTAAAGAACGATAATTGCACTATGACCCATAATCTCAAAAGTTTTTTGCATTGAACTCCTATTATTAAATACTTACTATTTTTCCCCATGTTAAGATTTTCGATACCCGTCAATTAAATTTAATTACTGACAATTTAATTTAATCGGTATCTTAATATTCCTTAAGCTCTTCCGCTTAACTTATCTGACTGCCGGATAATTAAATCCACCTACAGAGTTTGGTCCGGTCAAAACTTATAAGTATCCTTAAGGGGTATCATTAGTCTCGATATTTCGGAATGTGAATTCCGTCAATAATTAATATTTATCATATAAACAATACCGCTATCCAACTTACCGAAAATATAGACCAATATAAGATCGCACTCTCTAATCAATCAAAACAACGAATATTAAATATATACAAATTAATAATTATTTTAGGATTAAGAAGATAAGCATTATTCATAATAACCTTGAGGTGTGAATTAATTTATATAATCAGTGTAAAATTAATTATCCCAAATGTTCCGTTCAACACACATAAAGTGTACTGGCACAGAGAGTTAGAATAATAGACGACGCTATTATCTGTTTCCCGTAACCAAGACAGGCCTACTAAAATTTTGTGCCACAGTCGTACCGATGGTTTGCCAATTTTCATCTAAACTGTGAACATAAAACTTATATTGTACAAGAACCTAAAATCTGATCTTCTGTGTGTAAGCTGTACTTTACACACCAGATTAAATACTATACAGAATATCGGACATCCATGCATAACATTGAAGAAATGATACACATACATTACTCATAAAGATTCTCATAAAATAAAAAATTAATTTTATTAAAAAAAATTAAATACTAAAATCATGATTTTCAGTATACCAATTCTAACAGGAAGATACCTTGAATGAGACACGCAGGGTTAGGGAGAGTAGGAGCCAACAGGTCGGAGGAGATGCACAGTTCCAAGGGCGCAAGAAAAAGCACCAGAGGCCGTATGGCTTGAGCTCTCATCTTGTGGGATCATATCAGCTGCAGTTTTCTACACCTGCACTTTTAGTGGCCTCAACGGGAAGGCCAGAGTAGAGAGAGTTCACTTGTTATCGATGCAAACAGTTAGGGCATCGTGCGACGAAGTGCCTGTTGAGGGGCCAGGTTCAGAGTTCAGCGCCTATTCGGTCACAAGGGAGAAAGCCACCAGTATGCTTTGGGTGAGGTTAGTTTAGGCACATTTGTAGGCACTATCATCGAGGAGGGAGTGTACAGAGTACGACAGGAGTGCCAGTTGTTTCACCCACACAAGGATGATAGACTTCTTAGCAACCTAGAGCTCAGACGTCTAGGTTTGCAGAATGGGATGCCTCAGTACAGTCTGTGAGACAGTCGACGTCCTAGGGGTACAGTAGACAGGCTAGAGCACTACAGAGCAGAGCATATGTCCTTTCTAATCCCAGTTCTTCCAAAGCACCAGTTGTGCCCGATGCTATAGCTACTCCATCAATGATCAGAGGTACTCTCTTAGTATATAGATCATGAGCCAGTGTTCTTATCGACACGGGAGCATCACATTCTTTTATTTTTTCTGCTTTTGCATCTAGATTGGGGTTAGAGACTGACTCGTTGGGTAGTGCATTGAGCGTAGAGATCCCGGTCAGTGGAAATGTGGTGTTGAGTCAAGTTTGTAGATCTTGGAGATGGGGGTCGTCGGTCATTCTTTAGAGTTTGATTTTATCATTCTAGATATGACCACGCTTGATGTCATTCTAGGGATGGACTGGCTGACCACCTATCATGCCTTTATCGATTGCGATCGATGGAGGGTATCGATCTGTGTGCCGACGGGTGATTGCTTTTGCTTCGTGGGCGATCGGGACGAAGGTTTGGTGACTATGCCTAGTGTTGCTCGGAATCGAGGGAATCTGGGTTTTCTCTTTTTTGCTCTCATGTTGGATGAGACGGTTGGGGTTCAAGGGGAGTTACCCCCTGTGGTTCGTGATTATCCAGAGGTTTTTCCAGGCGATCTGTTCGAGTTGCCATCGAGTCGTGAGGTAGAGTTTTCTATTGATCTGGTTCTGGGAGTTGCTCCCATTTCTATGCCATCTTACCTCTTTGCACCAACTGAGTTACGAGAACTCAAGGTATAGTTTTAGGAACTACTTGATAAGGGATTTGTACGTCCGAGTATGTCGTCGTGGGGAGCTCTAGCTCTTTTTGCTAAGAAGAAGGATGGGCCCTTGAGGTTGTGTATAGACTTCTAAAAACTGAATCAGGTAATGATGAAGAACAAGTATCCTATGCCGAGAATTAATGACTTGTTTGATCAGTTGAAGGGGTTGAGTTGCTTCTCGAAAATTAACTTGAGGTCAGGGTACCATTAGTTGAGGATTAGGGACAAGGACATAGCGAAGATCGCCTTTTGGACGTTCCTACGACGTTTATGGGTTTGATGAACTGTATCTTTCATCCATATCTAGATAGCTTTGTGGTTGTGTTCGTGGATGATATTCTTATTTATTCACCCACGATAGAGAGATGCATGAAGAACACCTGCGTATTGTTCTACAGATTCTGAGAGAGCTTCGTTTTTATGCGAAGTTTGAGAAGTGTGAGTTTTGGATGTCCGAGGTAAGATTTATTGGACGCGTGGTATCAAAAGATAGAGTGTCAGTGGATTCTTCAAAGACCAATGTAGTGATGGATTGGAAACAATTGAAGAATGTATTTGAGATCCACAGCTTTCTGGGTTTGGCAGGTTACTACTGGTGATTCGTAAAGGATTTTTCTAGACTTACCGCGCCGATGACGCGCCTTATGCGGAAGGGAGTTATGTTTATTTGGAGTGAGTCCTACGAGTTGGCATTCCAAGAGTTGAAGAAGAGGTTGACCAGTGCATCAGTGTTGATTATTCCAGAGCAAAGTTTAGGTTACACAGTGTATTGTGATGCGTCACATGACGGTTTAGGTTGTGTCCTGATGTAGGGAGGCAAGGTTGTGCCTTACGGATCTCAGCAGTTGAAGACTCATGAAAAGAACTATCCGACACATGATTTGGAGTTGACGGTCGTGGTCTTTGCCTTGAAGACATGGCGGCACTATCTTTATGGTGAGCACTATGAGATTTTCTCTAATCATAAGAGTTTAAAATACTTGTTTTCACAGAAAAATCCGAATCTACGCCAACGACAGTGGATGGAGTTGTTGAAAGACTATGACTTTGACCTGCAGTACCATCCAAGGAAGGCCAATGTTGTGGCCGATGCTCTTAGTAAGAGATCTCATGGTTCGTTAGCTTCCATGGCTATACGAGAATGGGATATGCTTAGAGAAGTTGGTGACTTTGATATGTCTCTAGGAGATCAAGAGAGGTGCCATTTTATTTTCAATAGTTTCACGACCTGCATTGGTTTCCCATGTGCTAGAGATTCAACAGACAGATCAGGAGGCTCAGATGGTACGGGGTCGTATTGTTAGTGAAAAAGACACGGCGGGATGGGTTGAGAGCCCAAATTAGAGTTTGAGATTAGCAAGGAGATTGTTTATACTCGAGTCGTGCCGTCCCGATGTACTACATGATTTTTATCACTCTCATCTTGCAGTGCATCCAGGAGGCACTAAGATGTATCACGATCTACACCGTCCGTTCTGGTGGAAAGAAATGAAGAAGAATGTGATTCAGTTCATCTCTCGGTGTCTTACTTGTCAGCCTGTAAAGGAAAAACATCAGAGACCATCAGGGTTATTACAGCTGTTGCTAATATCAAAATAGAAGTGGGAGAACGTCACGATGAACTTTGTCTTAGGACTTCCTAGATCGCCGAAGGGACACGACGCTGTTTGGGTTGTGGTTGATAGATTGACAAAGTATGCACACTTTCTTCCCATTTGAGTGAAAGATTCAGTGGACAAACTGAGTAGGATGTACGTCCGAGAGATAGTTCGGCTACACGGAGTACCTTTGTTTATTGTTTCTGATCGAGACCTGCACTTTACATCGCGCTTTTCACAGAGTCTTCAGGTGGCTTTGGGGACGAGCTTGAAGTTTAGCACTACTTTTCATCCATAGACGGACAGTCAGTTCAAGTGTACCATTCAAATTTTGGAGGATATGTTGAGAGTCTGTGTACTCGATTTTTGGGATTCTTGGGAAGATTATCTACCGTTGGCAGAGTTTGCATCCAACAACAGTTATTAGTCTAGTATTGGGATGGCATCGTATGGTAGGCAGTGTAGATCACCGGTGTGTTGGACAGATGTGAGAGAGACCACAGTTTTGGGACCCGACTTGGTGCGGGAGACAATAAAGAAGATCGCTGTGATTCGCCAATGTTTAATGACAACTAAGAGTCGCCAGAAGAGCTATGCAGTTCAGAGAAGGAGACCTTTAGAGTTTGCAGTGGGAGACCACATGTTTCTAAAAGTCTTGCCACGCAAAGATTTGATGAGATTTGGCCGTAGCAGGAAGTTATCACCGCATTTCATTCGACCGTTTGAGATCCTTGAAAGGATTGGGGAGGCAACATACCTTTTGGCTTTACCTCCTCAGTTAGCATCTGTGCACAACGTGTTTCACGTTTTCGTGCTTTGAAAGTATGAGCCTGACTCGTCAGATGTTCTGGATTGGGCCGAGTTACAGGTGGATGAGGATGTTACTTATGAGGAGTGACCTATAAAGATTCTAGACACAAAGGAACAAGTGTTGAGAGAGAGAGGACCATTGCTTATGTCAAGGTCCTATGGCTTCATCACGGGGTTGAGAAAGCGACGTGGGAGCTTGAGACCAGGGTTCGTGCTTGATATCTGGAGTTATTTATCTTGTAACCTTGTAGCGAATTTCGAGGGCAAAATTCCTTAAGGTGGAAAGAGTTGTGAGACTCGGTTTCGTTTCTTTTTCGTTATATATATATTTGACGTGTTCGTTTATGCATCTTTATCGTAGAACAGCATGTATATATGTGTTTCACGCTTTTTCGAGTTTTGATGAGGCATGTTTGGTTAGCTTCGGGGCTGTATAACCTATTTTGATGCAAGGGTTGTTTTCTCCGTCATCCAGTCGACTAGGTCGACAGTGGGTTAGTTCAGTTGATTGACTTGGGTAAGTCAGTCGACTGGGTTAAGTTGGTGGAGCTTTTTAGATTTTCAGTAGCCTTCGTCAGTCGACTAAAGGGGAGGTTTAGTCGACTGACCTCCTGTTTTGCCGTGGTCTATAAATATCAGAACTCTGGAGATATTTTGGAAAACCTTTCTTATTGCTTAAGTTTTCCTTTTCTCCACTTTCTCTCTAGATGTTTGGGTACTTGGGCCTGGTTTTTGATGATCAGCTTGTGGATCCTTACTATCCACATCGTAGGCTTCGCATCCATCTGGATGAAATCTTGTTTCGACGAAATTTGGTTTTTAAGGCATCGAGTTTCGACTCATCGAGGTAGGATCTTAGACTATGTTGTCGTTAAAGAATGTTACGTGCAGTTATACGCTTTTCTACCGGTTAAAAATGCTTTAAATGTCATATTTTATGTTTAAACCTTATTTGTTGGGAAAAAAAGCATATTTTGTGCTTTTTTTGATTTATTGCATGATATGAACTTGTGGATGTTTATGGTTTTCAAAAAGGAGATTTTAAAAATGCAGGATTTATAAAAATCTTGAAAAATGTGTTTTGGAGGTTTGGAGCTGACCTTCGAGTTTGAGTCTCAGTTTTGTAACGTTTTGATCGAAACGGAAAAAATATTTTGAAAATATTGTTTGATCACCATGATGATGGATGATATGGCGGTTGGCCATTGGATCTCTTTATGCATGATTAATGCATAATTGTTTGAAATATTTTCGTAGTCGAGTTACGGGCTAATTTTTAAATGATTCTATAGATGTACAGGGAAAGCGGGTGTATTGGGCCGCCATTACTCCTCGGTAAAAGTTCGAAAACTTGCGCAAGTAGGCACCTTTGTTCCTTCGGGTTAATCCCCGTAAGGAAGGGGTGGGTGCTTTGTTTTCCTTGGTTATAGTCTGTAAATGAAGTGGTTTACGTTGTCGTGACTCCGTATAGAACTTGTCATTACCTAACAGGTCTTAAATGATTCAAGACTAGGTAATAGGCAGGAGTCTATAATTGTTACCTTTGTCCGTGGTGTGATAGAGTCGGTACATAGGAATCATTTTCTCGGCTGTATGATCCAAGTAAAAAATAACGTTTTGTTACTGTTTTTCTTTAACTGTGAAATGTTGTTTGCATTGTTGAAATGCTTGGTTTTGAGGAAGAAAAACCATTTTGAGGCTCGTGTAAGTCTGATGGAAAACTTAGAATTTTATGAAGTAAAATTGTTTTTGAGGCTCATGTGGTTGAGTCAATTTTATGCTATGTGATTGCATATCCTATTTTACTGCATCATAGTCTGTTTCTATTGGGCTTTGGCTCACATTGTGGAATTTGTTAAAACTTTTTTTAGGTGTTGTGGATCACGCGGAGTTGATCTAGAGGTGCCCGTGGTGGCGGAAGACTGTGTATAGTTTTTCTTTTTGTTATGAAAACATGTATTCTTTCATGTGTTGCCTATTTTTGAAGGCATGTTTTGTAAGCCTTGAGGTGATATATTATGCATGTATGGAAAGGTATGTATGTTGTACTGAGAGATGAACCTTAGGTACTATTTTTAATTCCAAACGCTGTATTTTGATTGATCGTTTTACGAGTAAAAACCTATCTTTTTATAAATGGTGGTTCGGTAGGCTTTTCACGTGGCTTTGGAATTTGGGGGGTGATAGAAGTTGCTTAGTTTCTAAAAATGTACCAAATTTTTGCATTCAAAGTGATATTGTTTCTCATATTTGTAGTTTTTTCAATGTACTTAAACAAATGTTTTTTTCAATTTTAGTTCTCAATGACTACTAGTAAATAGTTGGGGTTTTATTACTAAATTCATAGAAGGGCCCAAGGGTGCAGATGGAGCTAACTGCCCTTTCTAAGTTTCGAAAAATTTTATAATTATTGTAGTATTAGTCTTAAATATTTTAAAATTATATAAGTTCTCCTAAATATTTTTAAAAAATCTAATATCCACCTTTTAAGAGATTATAAGAATCTTTCATTCCATCTAAACTAAAATACTTACTCATCCGTAACTAAATTTTATGCTATTTTGCAGAGATGTTTAATAGTATCTTTCTTAATTCTCAAAAGTTTTCTCTGGTAAAATTACTGAAACATTAATTTTCATACAAAAGTTGTTGGGCTAGGTGTCTTGCTCACCCTCCACAGTGGATGGTCAAGAGAGTCGGCAAACTCGAGCAGAGCATTAACATCCTCGATGGAATATTGGCATCGAGGATTCGGCTCCAAAGTGGGCCAAATAAGCCTCGATGAGATTGTCGGTCAGGATGAAAGGGAGTGCCACTTCAGTAGCCTTATCGATAACATTAACTGAAAGCAGTTCGATTCTTGTGGAGGATGCTTCGAGGCATTGAAAACGTTTAGGTGCAGCTTTATGTTCCCAAAAGAAATGTCCATCACCCCAGTTTGATAGTTTATATGTAAGGATTCGATTTTAGGTCACATAGTTAACAAGGAAACAATAGAAGACGTGTTATTAGATTCAGGTTAGGATTACGTTGAGATTGAAGAACTGAAAAGATAAACCTAAAAACGAGATTTCAAGCCCAAACTCATTGTAAGAAAAAGTTGACCTTTCCCATAACCTTCTAAGCTCAACAAATTCACTGGTGTTACCCTAGAATAATTCTAAGTTCATATAATAAGAGAATTATATAGAAATTCAAAATTCAAGGAGATAATATTCCCAAAGATCTAATACCCATAACTTTTAACCCCAAACTTCTCAATAATTACACTCTTGGCCCAAGATACCAAAATTCATATTAAGTTGCAACTCCCATAAGAAAACACTTTAGTTTTGCATATAAATCACTCTTAATAGTTCTTAAAGATTTTGTTTTGATAATTATATATAAGTTCCTTAAATCTTTATAATTATATAAAAGTCTCTAAGAAATTTCTCATTCACTTTCTCTACATCCAACATTAATTAATATACAAAAATATGTATAATGAATACACATATAACATCTATGCATGATCACCTAGGAGTATGTGCCAAAATATTTTATTAAATAAATCAAATCAAATCAAATTTCAACTTCTAAGACGTAATCTTTATACTTCCAATACTTACAATAAAATAATAATAATAATAATAGTAGTAGTAGTAGCAGCAATAACAATGAAATAATAGAACAAGTAGTAGTAGTAGTAGTAATAGTAGTAACAGCAGTAACAACAACAACAACAGCAGTAGCAATCTTGAATTAATTCTACCAAATTCTTTTTTATGGACTTGAGTTAGGCCCAATGGGACCGATAACCTAATCTTTAACCCAACAAAGAGTTAGGTCTTGAACCCATTTAATTAAAAGACCCAAATCCATAACTTAAGCCCAATTATTAGAAATTAGGCCCACAACCCAACCTAACTCATCTTTAAAGCCCCACACTCTCATACTTTACTTTTTCTTACTTCTTGCTCTCTTTGGCTTAAGAACTCAAAAGGGTTCAAGATCCATGTTCAAATTTATGAAATGTGGTTTTGAGCTCAAAATTTATTCTATTTTCTCTCCTCATCAAGTCTTTCTTATTTTCTCGAGCTAGATCCTGTAAAATGGTATATATCTCTTATTTAAGTTATATATAAGAGGGATATGGCCATGCATGGGGGATCATGGGTCAAAGAGCCTTGAAAATGTTTGTTCTTAAATCTATTCCAAAGGATTTTTGGTAAAAAACCAAGTTTAGGGAATTTTATTTTTGGATCTAGACTCGAGCCCTTGCTCTAAAATTTCTTTCTGTAACTTCATATTGATACTCTATGAATGCACAAATTTTGGTGAAGCCTAGTTTTCTTTCATATTTCAAAATTCGAGCCTCAAATGGCTAAAAATGCTGTTTGGAAGAACAAATTTGAGATAATGGCATTTTCTGTTGGAAAATAATTTTTGCATGACACTAATAGGAGAAGTTAGATTTTTCTTTTATCTTTCAAACCCCAACAGAATCACTCGAAAAGTTTGAGTATGTCACGCCCCAAACACCAGGGTAACGCGAAGCATTCTAAACACCCATTTAAGAAAAATAGGTTTTCACAGTTGGAAATCAAAATGCAGCATTTGGATAAAAGATTTTTCAAGTTCAGCTCTCATAAACAATAAACATGCATTCTCATACATGAATAAGGATATCGCCGAAAGGCGTACAGAACCAGCCACCACAGGCGTTACATGTAAAAGTACATGTACAAAATAGGGGAAAACTACAACAAGTCTTCCATCACCTCTGTAACTAGGTCAACTCTTCATATTCACCTGAAAATATTTTTACAGCAAAATCCCACACCGTGAGCCGAAACCCAATAAAAAATAGAATGTAAAGCTATAATACACGTCATGCAATCATATGGTGGGAGCTAACTCGACCACAGCACCCCAAAAAGGTTTTCCATCTAAAAAACTACACGTTTTCCATCCTTGAAACTATGCATATCATCCTAACAGATATCATGCCACAGTTAAGGGAAAGTAGTAACAAAATAGTATTCTCCACTAGGACGCACAACCGAGGAGACAAGATGAAATGAGATCCTATGTACTGACCCTGTCAACTCAAGACAGAAGACAACAACTATAGACTTCTGCCCATTACCCTAGTCCTGAACCACTTAAGGTCTGCTAGGTAATGATAAGTTCTATACGATGTCACAATAACATACCCACTCAAGGGATAACCTGCTTCTTTACGGATTTCTACGATCGATGGACGAAGTTAACCAAATCACGACTTATTTCTTTACGGATTTCTAAGACCGATGGACGAAGTTAACCAATACCACGTTCTCGGGGATTAACCCGAGAGCCCGTAGCGAACCCACTCTGCGTACATTTTTGAACTTTCACCAAGGAGCCATGGAAGCCCAACTCAACACACATCTACTGTCACGGTACATCTATGGATAACATTTTAAACCCAACCTACAAAATAGGTATATACAACACATGTATATAAAAGGGATCCCATTTATGAACCATGGAGATCAACAACATATGTAAAAACATATTTTCACCCAAAACGTTTTAGAAGTTGAGACTCAACCCTGAGGGCTAGCTCCAAACCTTCAACCAAACACGTTTTTCATAAAAATCGAACCTTTTTCCAAAAAGGAACTCAACCTTTTTCCCAAAACGAACCACCAAAATGCCAAGCAAACAACAGGCATTTCAGTCGACTGGACCCACCCCTAGTCGACTGAAAAACACTCTGGAAAAACAAAATTTTCGAACAGAAGGCACTTCAGTCGACAGACCCCATGAGTTCAGTCGACTAAACTCACCAAATGATGATCCAGTCGACTGGACCCATAGGGTCAGTTGACTAAACTCACCCATAAAACATTTTTAAGCTATGGTTTTGATCTCCAATCCTCAAACCAAGCTTCAAAAACACCCGTTTTGATATCTAAGAGCATACCCGAGCTCAAGGCTATCATAAAACCTCAAAAGGAATAGCCCTCTTTCGATTTCATCCAACTGCACGCCAAAAAATAGTTTTAACCCAAAACTGGATCTAGAACATAAATCACTTTTCATGCGTTTTTAAACGGTAGAAACATGTAAGATAACATGTAGTACCCTCCAATAGTTATACTGTCTAAGATCCTACCTCGGTGAGTTAAAAACTCGATATCTCGATTCACGTGCAAAACTGTGCTTCGCCGAAATAGAATTCTGTCCGAATGGATACGAAGACCTCGATGCCGATACTAAGGATCTGCAGTTGGTTTGTCAAAAACCAAGCTCCGGGCCCCCAAGTAGTTAGAGAGAAGGCAGAGAGAATATGAAAGAAACTTAGGAGTTAAGTTTTGAAAATATCTTTTTTGAAAATATCTAACTCCAGATATTTATAGGCCTCCAAAATATTTTTTTTTTGAATTTTTAAAATTTGCACGGCAACTCCCTACAACCCCGGTAACCAACCCCGCATGCTCAGATAAACTTAAACATGCATCAAAACGAGTAAATCATACATCAAACAATTATATATATATATGCAAAAACACCTCAACATATATAAGTCTCAAAAAGAGACGAGTCTGGGTCTCACAACTCTCCCCCCTTAAGGAATTTCGCTCCCAAAATTCACTACAGGGTCACAAAAGAAAAAGCTCCGGATATCTAGCTCGCATCCCCAACTCCAGCTCCCATGTAGCCTCTTCAACCCCATATGAAACCATAGGACCTTGACATAAGCAATTGTTCGCCCCCGCAACACCTGCTCCTTTGTATAAGAATTCTCACTGGACGATCCTCATAAATGGCATTCTCATCAACCCGCAACTCAGCCCAATCATGCACACGAGAAGGATTAGGCTCGTACCTCCGAAGCATAGAAACGTGAAACATGTTGTGCACCGATGCTAAGTGAGGTGGTAAAGCCAAACGGTAAGCAACCTCCCCAACCCTGTCAAGAATCTCAAAAGGCCCAATGAAGCGTGGTGATAGCTTCCCACTACGACCAAAGTTCATCAAACCTCTACGAGGTGAGACCTTCAGGAACACGTGATCCCCCACTACAAACTCCAAAGGTCTTCTCCTCTGATGTTCATAACTCTTCTGACAGCTCTGAGCTATCTGAAGGTGCTGGCGAATCACCGCGATCTTTTCCGTCGTCTCCCTCACCATGTCTGGTCCCACGATTGTGGTCTCCCCCACATCTGTCTAGCACACTGGTGATCTACACGGTTTACCATACAAAGCTTCATATGGTGCCATCCTAAAACTGGATTGATAGCTGTTGTTGTATGCAAACTCTGCTAACGGTAGATGATCTTCCCACGAACCTCTGAAGTCAAGGACACAAGCCCTCAGCATATCCTCCAGGATCTGTATGGTCCTCTCAGACTGACCATCCGTCTGGGGGTGAAAAGCAGTACTAAACATCAAGTTCGTCCCCAAAGCCTCCTGAAGACTCTTCCAAAAGCGCGATGTGAAACGTAGGTCTCGGTCAGAAACAATAGACACTGTCACTCCATGCAAGCTAACTATCTCTCTGACATACAAACGACTCAGTCGCTCCACCGAGTCCCTCACTCGGATGTGAAGAAAATGTGCAGACTTCATCAACCTATCAACCACAACCCAAACGACGTCGTGTCCCCTAGGTGAGCGAGGAAGTCCTAACACAAAGTCCATCGTGACGTTCCCCCACTTCCATTCAGATACCGGTAACGACTGTAATAATCCTCCCGATTTTTGGTGCTCTGCCTTTACCTGCTGACAGGTAAGGCATCGAGAAACAAACTGAAGCACGTCCCTCTTCATTCCTATCTAATAGAACTGACGATGTAAGTCATGGTACATCTTTGTGCCTCTAGGATGCACTGCAAGGCGAGAATGATGACACTCATGTAGTAGATTAGCTCGACATGACTCTGGCACAAACAACCGTCCAACTAACCTCAGACTCTGGTTTGAACCCACGACCCATCCTGCTGTATCCTCTTCACTAGCAACACGATCCCGTATCATTTGAGCTTCCTGGTCCATCGCTGGGCCTCTAACACACGTGCAATCAATGCTAGTCGTGAAATCACTGAAAATAAGGTGGCCTCCGTCGCTGTATCCCCAAGACAGAGATCAAACTCCCAAATCTCTCTAAGCATGTTCCATTCTCATATAGCAACAGAAGCTAACGTGCCATGAGATCTCCTGTTGAGAGCGTCAGCCACGAAGTTGGCCTTCCCCGAATGATACTGTAAGTCAAAATCATAATCCCCCAACAAGTCCATCCATCATCGTTGGCGTAAGTTTAGGTCCTTTTGCGAAAATAAGTATTTCAAACTCTTGTGATCGGAGAAAACCTCAAAATTCTCGCCATAAAGATAGTGACGCCATGTCTTCAAAGCAAAGACTACAGCTGCCAACTCCAGACCGTGTGTCGGGTAGGTCCTCTCGTGCGTCTTCAACTGCCGGGAACCATAGGCTACAACTTTACCGCCCTGCATCAAAACACATCCCAAATCGTCGTGTGATGCATCACAGTGCACAGCACATCCCAAGCCTCGCTCTGGAATGATCAATACTGGTGGACTAGTCCACCTCGTCTTCAACTCCTGGAATGATAACTCACAAGACTCACTCCACACAAATACAACTCCCTTCTGCATCAGACGTGTCATCGGTGCTGTAAGTCTCGCAAAGTTCTTCACGAACCGCCGATAGTACCCTGCTAAGCCCAAAAAATTACGAATCTCAAAGACACTGTTCGGTCGCTCCCAACCCATCACAGCATCAGTCTTCGATGAATCCACAGTTACCCCGTTTGTCGACACCACGTGTCCAAGAAACCTCACCTTAGACATCCAAAACTCGTACTTCTCATACTTCGCGTACAAGCGGTGCTCTCTCAAGGTCTGTAGGACGATACGCAGATGGTCCTCATGCGCCTCCCTGGTAGGTGAGTAGATAAGAATATCATCCACAAACACCACTACAAAGCTTTCCAAATAAGGATGGAAGATCCGGTTCATCAAAATCATGAACGTAGCTGGTACGCTTGTCAGACCGAACGGCATAACCAGAAACTCGTAGTGACCATAGCGAGTTCGGAAGGCGGTCTTCGCTATGTCCTCGTCCCTACTCCTCAATTGGTGGTAACCTGATCTCAAGTCAATCTTGAAAAAGCAGCTCAAACCCCTCAACTGATCAAACAAATCTTCTATCCTAGGCATAGGATACTTATTCTTCACTGTCACCTGATTCAGCTTTCGGTAGTCGATGCACAAACGTAACGATCAATCCTTCTTCTTAGCGAAAAGAGCAGGAGCTCTCCACGGTGAAGTACTCAGGAGTATAAACTCTCTCTCCAATAGCTCATGAAGCTGTATCTTGAGCTCACGGAGTTCAGCGGGTGCAAATCGATAAGACGGTATAGATATGGGAGCAGTCCCAGGAATCAACTCTATAGAGAACTCCACCTTAAGGCTCGGTGGCAACTCAAATAGATTGTCTGGGAAGACATCAGAATAGTCGCAGACCACCAGAGGTAACTCTCCTCGAACCCTAACTACCTCATCCAACATGAGAGCTTCAAAAGGGAACCCAGATTACCCTGGTTCCGCACAACGCCGAGCATAGACCTCAAACCCTCATCCCGGTCACCCACAAAGCAAAAACAGTCTTTGTCTGGTGTACAAATCGTCACCCTCCGTCGATTGCAATCGATAAAGGCATGATAAGTGGTCAGCCAATCCATCCCTAGGATGACATCAAACGCGATCATGTCTAGAATAACAAAGTCAAACTCTAAACAACGACCGGCGACCTCCAACACGCAAGATCTACAGACAAGACTCAATTTCACACTCCCACTGACCGGGGTCTCCACACACATAGAACCACCCAACTAGTCCATTTTTAACCCCAAGGTAGATGCAAAAGGAAATGATATAAACGAATGCGATGCTCCGGTGTCGATAAGAACACTGGCCCATGATCTATAAACTAAAAACGTACCTCAGATCATGGAGGTGGTAGCAGCAGCATCGGGCACGACCGGTGCTCTTGACGAACTAGGTCATGTAAGAACATATGCCTTGTCGGTCCGCTGCGGCTCTGAAATGCCAACTGTCTACTTAACTGCACTGATGCACCCCCCTCTGCAAATCTGGATGTCTGAGCTCTAGGCTGCTGATACGTCTGTCGTCCCTAGCTAGATGGAATAGTTGGTACTCCTGCTGTACTCTGAATGCTCCCTCCCTGAGGACAGTTCCTCCGGATGTGCCCAGACTGTCCACACTCAAAACATACCGGTGGTCCTCTCT
>JAUMHN010310750.1:0-18355 GCA_032360265.1 Heliamphora ciliata
GTGCTAACCTTTGTTTTGCAGCCTATGTCGTTATGATCTGGTTAAATGCATGTATGAATGTATGTATGATTTATATCGTTTTTAATCGTTTATCTCGACGATTTTGATTCGAGATTAGATTGGTTGTATGCCTTCTACATGGGGTATAGGCTCACAATCGCAATGGAACGAGACATTCCATTGGTACGATTGTAGTACATCGTTATAGTAGCTGGTCTTGGCTAAGTCGAACGGAACGAATTCAGGTTTTGGGAATTCGATGTTCGAGTTCGATGTGTTAGTACACTTGGAGTGTATTGAGCGGGATCTACGGGATTATCGATTCTATACTGATTATATGAATTGATCCACATCCTGTATTATCATGTATTGCACGAACTCTTAATCCCAAAATAATTGATTAATTGTGTTCAAATAATGTACAGTACTTTGAGTCATCAATGGTTTAGATTTTCTCCATGAGATCAACAATACCGATGAATTGGGTACTGGCATTATTTGTTTGATGATTGATAATCAGCTGAAGGAAACCACGTTCGATTTAGGTTGAGGAGTTCCCCCTCGCGCGCTTTGCTTATAGGTTTGATTATGCTAAACCTGTACAGTGGATTTTCGGATCTAGCATATCAAAAGGTTAAGCGGCGCGGTTGCAAGGAGAAGAGGATAATTAAATCGGGTTGTTAGTAACCTAATTTATTTATCGGGAATCCATATCTTAAACGTGGGGAAAATTCAGTGCATTTGATAATTGAAAACTCAAGACATAATTTGAGTTAGGACCGGAAGTTCAGTTAGGACCTTTAGTGGAATAAGTTCTGGTTCGTTCGAGAAAGGATCTAACTCGGGGACAGAGTTAGGGATATCCGATTTTCTTGTACGGTTAGCCCGAATCCTATACTTCCTCGTGATCACTCACGTAACCCATTATACGCACGGATAATTTTCTTATCAATTTTGATTATTATTTAATTTAATTTGAATGCCGATTTTGCCGTCGGGGACATTCAGGAATTAAATTAAATTGTTGGAGGACGGTTTTGGAATTTGGCACACCTAGGGATTAGGGATTAGGTTTTATGGAAGATATATATCTCTTCCTTAGTTTTAAGAAAGAGAATATATATTCTTATCTTTATCTTTGATTTATGTAGTAATATATCACAAGGTGGCTTATTATATAAAAAGAAAACCTAAAACCCTAATCCACACCCACCAAGCCGCCGCCCCCTCTCTTTTGACAAATTGATTTTTGCTTTTTGGAGACAAGTGTGAGAAGAAACCGAAGAGGAGAAAAAGACTTCGATCGGAATCGATGCCCACAAACCGTGATCGTCGTAGTGCGTCCGGGACATACGTGAGAAGGTTGCAAGGTCGTCTTCAATGTATTCGGAACTTCTTGAAACTTTTCGACAAGTTTCTTAAAGGTATAATGGTATTAAGATTAATATAGTTTGTTGTTTTTTATGAAAAATGCACACGTCATTTTTTACGGTCACGGCGTCGGTTCAATTTTTTTTTCGCTCCAACACTTCTTCATCTTTTGGCTAAGGATTGTGCCATCTTCACAAGCATTCTCGACCTCAATTCTCAAATTCTTATTCATTTTCTCAAGCATTGTGGCGAACTCAGAAATGGAATACATTTTATAACCAATGTCGTAAAGGTCTGCATCAACCTTCTCACGAAGGGATGCCAGAGAAGAAGTCAAACCCTGGACAAGGGTGACAAGCTCAGCATACTGTTGGAAAGATGGAGCATCAGGTGGAACAGAGGAAGGACCAATAGTAGGGCAAGGAAGAAGAGGAACATAAGAGGAGGGACCTGAAATGTTTGACCTGGAATAAAAGGGAATAGGGGATACAGGATCAAAGGGTATGAGGGAGTTGGAACGACAAGATGGAGGGAGAGGATTTCGACTGGATGATGGTTAAGTAGAGGAGGGCGTACCACGACGAGTGGTCCAAATACCATCAACCCTAGAAATTTGTATATGTTTTAAAATGAATTTTTCATAGAAATCATGTTTTAAAAAGAGGATGTCCTTTTTAGTGGATAAATCAACACTAAAATGTCGAAAAATCTTAGTCAGATATATGGCATGGGGAAGAGATGAGTTAGACTTAGAGTGTGACTCGAGCATGTCTGTGATGAAAAGATAGCCAAGATCAAGTCTATGGCCCTCAAGAATGCACCACACGATGAAGACGTGCATGAAAGTCACATCTTCAAACATTTCAAATTGGGGTATAAAGATATGGTTGACAAAATGAAGTAGGATCCCCACTCAGGTTTTAGGGAATTGGTCTCAAGGGGATTGGTAGGGTCAACAACTTCTACTTCAAAAATTTGTTTCACTACCTCGTGAAATGAGAAACCTTCAATGGTTCTCTTTTTCTTGTTGCAGGGAACAAATAAACGCCCCTTAGGGAGATCGAGAATCTCACTGAGTGTTTTGGAGGTCAAGGTAATGTCAACACTGTTCACCCAAGTGGTGATGGTGTTATCAGAAGGGTCGGTGATCTTGAAAGGTGCAGAAAAGAGTTTCACAAGAGTGAGATAGTGGTGATCTTGGATTTGAAGCAAATCCATCTAACTGAGGTCGGTGAACCACTCAGAGAATTTCATTTCTATTGAATCAATAAACACGAAATCGATGGAATAGCCAAGGATTACCTTTTGATGGACGAAGGAGGCGAAACACAAGGTCTTGTATTTGGAGAACTAGAACTTTAGAGTTAAGTTAATTTCAGCATCAGTCAAAGGTTGCCTTGGTTTTCTTCTCTTTCTTCTTCTTTGATATTCTAGGGCTCGACGGTTCGCTAGCGGGGCGTTTACTTCCTTTTCCCATTGTTCTCAATGGCATCGACGGTGAGAGAGAGAGAGAAAGAGAAGGGAAGAGGAACAGGTCAACCCTTTAGGGTTCGAACTATAGAGGGGTTGAAGACGAGGAGAGGAAGAAGAACAGTTTCTTTTCGAAACTGAAGAGTTTGAGCGCGAAAGAGAAAAAAGGAAAAACCCGTCTATATATAAGTTCTATGAAATGTGTCGACACAAAACTCATTAGAGTCAATACTTTTCACACGACACTGGGGGTGTTCATAAACATAAATTGTGTCGACACTGTTTAACATGGTGTTGACACTTTCAGTTCATTGAGTAAACACTCTTCACAAGATGAGTCGACCCAAATATTACCGAGAGCAAGATATTGAATTGAGTCGATAATATATAGCTAGAGTCGACACTTTTATCAAAATGTGTCGATACTATATAGCTTTTGAGTCCACCCTTACACACATGTGTCAATCCTTTTTATCATTGAGTCGACACTTTTCACATGTCAAAATAAAGCATGAAAAAGATTGAGCATACACTGAACAAGCGTGGTTAGTATGGAATTTAAGCATCAAATTGGAGCAAATAGCATGCCAAGTTCTCTTATGATATAACAAAGTCTTTCTTCATTTCAAGGTTTGGTGAATATATCAGCAAGTTGGTGGTCTGTGCCTACAAATTCAAGTTCTGTGTTATCCTTTTGAACATGATCTCTAATGAAGTGATGTCTAATCTCAATATCTTTGTTTTAGAGTATTGTATAGGGTTCTTAGATATGTTAATGGTGCTAGTGTTATCACATTTAATGAGAATATAATCTAAACATACACCATAGTCTTCTAGTTGTTATTTTATCAAAAGAACCTATGCACAACAGCTACTAGCTTCAATGTACTCAGCCTCAACTGTAGATAAGACTACTGAGTTTTGTTTCTTACTAAACAATGATATGAGAGAGTGTCCTATGAATTGACATGTTCCACTTGTACTCTTCCTATTAATTTTACAACCAGCAAATTCTGTATTAGAATAGCCAAATAACTAAAAGGCTATTCCTCTAGAATAAAATAATTCTAAATTTTGTGTACCTAAAAGGTATCTAAAGATATGCTTAACAACAGTCACATGTGAATATTTAGGATTAGTTTGAAATCTAGTACACATGGATACACTAAATATGATGTAAGGTCAACTAGCAGTTAAATAAAGTAAGGAGCCAATCATACCTCTATATCTATATTTCTCTACTACTTTACGATTTTCATCCTTATCAAGCTTTGTTGAAGGGCATATTAGAGTTTCCATTGGTTTTTCAATTTACATATCAAGCCCCTTCAACAAATCTCATGTGTACTTGGACTGATTTATGAAAATTCCTTCTTGTGTTTGTTTGATTTGAAGTCCAAGAAAATAATTTAGCTCACCCATTATGCTCATTTCAAATTCTCCCGGCATGCACTTAGCAAAGTCCTTGTAAAGAATTTTATTAGTGGAGCCAAAGATAATATCATCTACGTATATTTGTACAACAAGTATGTCTTTTCCTTGAAATTTGATAAAAAGAGTTATATCAATTTCTCATCTTGAAAACTCATTTTTAATAAAAAATTTGCTAAGCCTTTCATACCAAGCTCTTGGTGCTTATTTCAAACCATAAAGAGCCTTGGTGAGTTTGTAAATATAGTTTGAAATTTTTGAATTTTCAAAGTCAGTAGAATGTTTTATAAAAACTTCCTCAGAAATAAAACTATTTAGAAAGTCACTCTTAACATCCATTTGATAAAGTTTAAAAAGTTTAAAGCATATAAAAATAAGTAACATTCTAATAACTTCAAGCATAGATACGAGAGCAAAAGTTTCATCAAAATCAATGCCTTTATCTTGATTGTAACCTTGGGCTATCAATCGAGTTTTATTCCTAAAAACTACTCTATTTTAATCTATTTTATTTTTAAAAACTCATTTTGTACCAATGATGGAGTGATCCATAGATCTTGGGACTAAAATCCAAATCTTATTTTTTTCAAATTGGTTTAGCTCTTCTTGCATAACCAAGATCAAAAAATCATCGTTTTTACCTTCCTTAAAATATTTTGGTTCAGTTTAGAAAAGAAATGCTAAGTTACTACAAATATTATGTAGAGAGGATGCAGTTTTAATACCTTGGAATGGGTCACCAATGATCAAGTCTTTTGGATGACCATAAACATACCTCAATTCCTTAGATAAATCTAAATTTTCTTAATTTGAAGGGTCAGCAGCCTGTTGGACTTCATTATGCTGCACATTTGCAGCTTCCTCATAATTTGGCTCTTCTTGGTCTTTGATAAAAATGTCTTCAACACCTTTCTCTATGTTAACAAAGTTATCTTCATAAAATTTCTTAGAAGAATCGAGATTAGTTTCGTCAAATATAACATGGATAGACTCTTCAACAACTAGGGTTTTTTTGTTGAAAATTCTATAAGTTTTACTAGATATAAAATATCCCAAGAAAATACCTTCATCAAATTTAGCATCGAACTTGCTCGAAAGTTATTTGTTGTTATTTAAAACAAAACATTTTCACCAAAAGCCTCGGCCCAAAAGTATCTTGGTAGATTATTTTTATAGAGCATGGCTTTAACCATTTCTTCCAAAATCCTATTCTTCCTCCTAACGACACCATTTTGTTGAGGGGTTTTAGCAGGAGATAAGTTATAGTCTATATTACTTTCATCACAAAACTTTTCAAAATCTTTGTTTTTAAATTTTTTACCATGATCACTTCTGATACTTGTAATTTGAAAATCTTTTTCATTTTAAATTTTTCGAGATAGTTTTCAAAAAGAGAAAAAGGCTTCATCCATATAAGCTAAGAATGGCACTTAAGTGTATCTAGAGAAATCATTAATAACAACAAATGCATATCTCTTGCCACCAAGACTAAGAGTCATTATTGGACCAAATAAGTTCATTTGCAACAGTTGTAAGGACCTAAAAGTAGAAATCACCATTTTGGTAAACCAATCACTATTTTTTTTTTCAAAAGTTTTAAAATCAAGTTCATGTGAGTATGTCTAAGTCTGCTATGTCACAACCAACTGTTATCACTTAAGGCAGCTAAGTACTTTGTGTCATTTCTAGATAGGTCATTGAGATTGAAAGTGTAACCATTTTTATTCCTATGACCCTAAAAAATTATTTTGTTGTTAATTAAGTTTTTAATAAGACACTTTGCATGATCAAAGACAACCTTGTGATCTTTATCACAAAGTTGACATATGGTAAGAATGTTATGTTTCAAATCAGCAACAATCAAAATATTTTCAATAGAATGGGAAGGAATTTTACCAATACAACCAATTTTTATGATTTTGCTCTTGCTATTGTCACCAAATGTCACAAATCCACCATCTTTGGGCATAAGAGAAGTAAACATTAGTTTGTTACCTGTCATGTGTCCTGAGCAGTCGCTATCAAGATACTACATTCCTTCCTTGAATGAGAACTTGAGACACACCTGTAAAAAAAATCAAGTTTTGACTTTTGGTACCCAAATTTTCTTGAGTCCTTTGGTGTTACTTCCATATGGGTGTGTTCCTTTTGTAATCCAAACCCTTTTAGTATGTAAATCATAAGTTTTTCTATGTAGACAGTATGTGACAGTATGTCCATACTCATAACAATGAAAATAAGTAGCATTATAATGATTTACTGATACTTTAACAAAAATATTACTCAAAAACTTTTATTTTTTTTGATTGGTATCCAATACCAGCTTTGTCAAAAACACATTTTTACATACTAAGAAGTTTGCCAAAAGTTTTCTTTCTAAGAGTAAACTTATACACAATCTTTGTATGGCCTTCAACCTTTCTCATTTAAAACTTGATTTTCAGTCTTTACGGAAAACACTTGGTTTGACAGTAAACGTTTTTCTTTTTTTAAAGCTTCAATTTCAGAAGATAAGGAAAGAACCAATTTTTTAAGAATAGTATTCTTAGCACCCATTTTTGTTAATTGATCATGCAAATCTTCAAATACAACTTGAAGTTCTTCTAAAGAAAAATGGTCATTAGTACCTCATTGTCTTCCTTAGCCATGTGGTAAAGATTAGCAACTTCATTATCCTCATTTTCATCCTCGGAGCTATTATTTTCACTTTCACCCTGTAGACACCCCAATTTGACCTGCCTAATCTTAGGAGAATCCGATTATAAAAACAGTTGGAATGGTGCCTCTGTTCGATCCTCGAGAAATGATCCAAGCTCGGTATTTGAACCCAAAACCTTCAAACCAATGAAATTATGTTGAACCACCAAAAACTTGCTACACAAGTTATTCCCAATGTGGCGACCACCATGTTCATTGTGGCAACCGCCAATAGAACCTCATGGAAACACTAGCTCAAGGCAGCGACCGCCAACTCCAACCTGGCAACCGCCAATTCCAACCTCGCGACCGCCGACTAATGATATGGCAACCACCACCTTGAAAAATCCTGACGTGTCCCAGAACGTGTCAGCATCTCTTTGGTTGAAGAATTCTATAAATACCGTACCCCTGGTACATTTTAAAGACAGACTTTTAGAGAGAAGTTTAGAGAGAGAAACCCTACCGAATCGCCGAGCAATTCTGAGACCCGACGCTGAAACCCTGCCGAAGTACCAAGAGCCGAACCTTTGACACTCTAACTTGGATCTTGAGGATTGGATCGTTGACATCATTCCTCAACTTGAGAATTCCTTAGCAATCCAGGTAACTTGTTTGGATCCTCGATCCTTCTAACTCTATTCCCTCTATTTTAGAGTGATCGAGTTAAATTTAAATTCAATTCGCGTATTTTTTTTTTGTTTATATAGTTAACCTCATTTATTATTTAATTTGCTTCATGTAATTAAGTTATTTTAATTAATTTCTTAGTTTATACATCCACACTAATCACATTGCAACTTTTTATTATACCATCAATTAGTTCTAACATTTTTGACAATTACAACTTGTTAATATTGTTAATTGTTATAATTAAGGCACTTAATTATGTGAATGTAATTGTAAATATTATATTAATATCTTCCAATTAAATAGTTGTGCTTATTTTTTTTAGTTTAATGTTCATTTTCTTTTTTATATAGTTAATGTTCCTTCACTAACTTTTATTTTTTATTTCTTTTTCTTTTAATGTAGTTTAATTTTCTCGTAATGTTTCATTTATTTTTTTTTCTTTTTATAATGTAGATTTTCCTTTCAATGTACCATTTTTTTTCTTTTCTTTTCTCGTAATATTAATTTAATGTCATTTTATTTTTATTAGTATTAGTTTAATATTCTAGCATTTATTTTCTTTTTCTTTTCTTTTCTTGTAATATTAGTTTAATGTTCCTTTTCCTTTATTAGCTTTATTTTTCTTTTATTTTTTTTTAGTGTAATTGTCACGTCCCAAAATCTAAGGTCACGTGAAAATCTACCAAACACCAATTTTATGAAAATATAGGTTTTTTAGCATCCTGTAGAACATGCATAAGTATATCGTCTTATGGCGTACAAAACTGCCTTCAGGAATAGGCATACCAATAAGAAGGAAAACTATAAAAGTCTTCCGCCACCGCGGGTATCACCAAAACTACTCATGGTCATCATCCAAAGTATCACCTGAAAATAGTTTTACAGAAAATTTCACCCGTGAGTCGAAACCCAATAGAAACAGACAATAAAGCTGTATAGCAGGAAATATGCAATCATGTAGAGTGGTAGCGAACTCAACCACAAAATCCAAAAAGGTTTTACGTCATAAAATTTCAAGTTTTCCACAAACCTCCAAAACAGTTTTCCTTCACAACAAAGTATTTAATCAATGCAAAACACATTTTACAGCTGAAGGAAAAACATCATTTCCTCACAGAATGTATCATCGTAGAAAAGAAGAAAGAGATTCTATGTACCGACTCTGTCACATAGACAAAGGTAACAACTATAGATTCATGTCTATTACCCTAGTCCTGAACCACTTAAGGCCTGCTAGGTAATGACAAGTTCTATACGAAGCACCACGACGTAAAAGCTAACTTTACGGGCCCGACAACCCGAGGAAAAAGAGCACCCAAATCGACCTTCTTTACGGGAACTACCTCGAAGGATAACAAAGGTACCTACACTGCGCACGTTTTTGAACTTTCACCAAGGGCAACTTGTGCTAAATACACATCATCCTGGTACATCTAGATAATCTTCTAAAAACAGTACCGTAGCTCAACTACGAAAATATTTCCTCAAAACAATACATTATACATGTATATAGATCCATCTATCAACATGGAGATCGACAAAATATTTCAAAATATTTTTTTTATTTTCAACAAAACGTTTCAAAACTTGAGACTCAACCCCGAAGGCGAGCTCCAAACCTCCAAAACACCGAGTGTTGAGATTTTTCACAAAACCACCATTTTTCGCCAAAATCCACCGTTTTTAAGAAAATCTTTTGAAAGCCATACTACCACGTGTCATACAGTGCTATAAGCCAAGAAAAGCTTACAACATGCTTTCAATCAGAAAAACAAAGCTTAAATAAAAAATATGACATTTGATGCATTTCTATCAGGTGAAAATATATACAATCACATGTAGCACCCTCATAACAGTAGTAGGTCTAGAATCCTACCTCGTTGGGTCAAAATCTCACACCTAAAAAATCGAACCTCGTCGGAACGAGAATCTGACAGGATGAGCGCGAAGCTAGCAGCGTGAATTGCAGAGATCCACAAGCTGATCGTCGAAAACTAGGCTCGGGCAGGTCAAATATGTAGAGAGAAGGAAGAGAGAATGGAAGAAACCAAACATTTTCCAAACGTTTCAGCAACTGGAGGTCTTATAGGCACGTCAAAAACACTGTTCAGTCGACTGAAGCTCATTGAAAAACGTGCACCGTCCTCAGTTCAGTCGATCGAACCCCCTGGTTTAGTCGACCGAACTCACCAAAAATAGTTCGGTTGACCGAACTCACCCCCCCAGTCGACCGAACTCCACACTGTTTTGGTTCTCGGGTTTTGTGCTCTAAGGCCAAATAAACAAGCCAAAAACCAACCCAACCCATCTAAACAAGGTTCGGGAAAGCTTAAAACACAACTAAACATGCTGTTCTATAACTCCAAAACATAAACCATGCATCGATGATATATAACATGAAGGAAAAACATGTCATCTTTTATATATATCAAAATTAAAATGGTACAGGGCCTCACAACTCTCCTCCCCCTAAGGAATTTCGCCCCCGAAATTCTCTATGAGGTCACGAGGTAAACAGGTTTGGGTATCTAGCACGCATTCCGGACTCAAGCTCCCAAGTTGCTTCCTCAACCCCATGATGAAGCCACTGAACCTTGACATACGCAATCGTCCTCCCCTGTAACTCAATGTGACATTCTCACTAAGCGTTCCTCATATGTGACATTCTCATCAACTCGCAACTCAGTCCAATCCAATACATGAGATAGATCCGGCTCATATCTCCGAAGCATAGAAACGTGAAAGATACTGTGCACAGATGCTAATTGAGGTGGCAAAGCCAGACAGTATGCTACCACCCCAATCCTTTTCAGGATCTCGAAGGGTCCAATAAAACGTAGTGATAGCTTCCCGCGACGACCAAACCTCATCAACCCTCTGCGAGGCTAAACTTTCAAAAACACATGATCCCCCACAGCAAACTCTAACAGTCTCCTCCTCCGATCCGCATAACTCTTATGGCGGCTCTGAGCTATCACCAGACGCTAACGAATCACGGCGATCTGCTCCGTCGTCTCCTGTACTAAGTCGGGTCCCAAAACACTAGTCTCTCCCACATCTGTCCAACAAACAGGCGACCTACACGGTCTACCATACAGAGCCTCATACGGTGCCATCCCTATACTGGACTGATAGCTGTTGTTGTATGCAAACTATGCTAACGATAGATGATCCTCCTAAGAACCCCATAAGTTAAGCACGCAAGCCCTCAACATGTTCTCCAAAATCTGAATGGTCCTCTCAGACTGACCATCGGTCTGAGGATGAAAAGCTGTACTAAAAGTCAAGCTCATCCCCAAAGCCATCTGAAGACTCTGCCAAAAGCGCGATGTAAAGCGCGGGTCTCGATCAGAAACAATAGTCACAGGTACTTCGTGTAGTCGGACTATCTCTCGAATGTACAATCTACTCAATCGGTCCACTAGGTCTCTCACTCGAATAGGGAGGAAGTGCGCATATTTCGTCAACCTGTCCACTATAACCCAAACAGCATCGTGTCCCTTCGGCGAGCGTGGAAGTCCTGATACAAAATCCAAAGTGACATTTTCCCACTTCCACTCAGATACAGGCAACTGCTGCAATAATCCTGCAGGTCTTTGGTGCTCCACCTTTACTTGCTGACAAGTAAAGTATCGAGAAACGAATCGAATCACATCTCTCTTCATTTCTGTCCACAGAACTGTCGGCGTAGATCATGATACATCTTCGTGCCTCCCGGATGCACTGCAAGACGTGAGTGATGAAACTCATGTAGAACCTCAGCACGACACGGCTCTGGTACAAACAGACTCCCTGTCAACCTCATACTCTGATTTGAACTCACCACCCATCCTGCTGTGTCCTTCCTGCTAGCAGTGCGGTCCCGTCCTGATTAGTCCTCTGAGCCTCTAGCACGCGTGCAACCAATGCAAGCTGTGAAGCTACAGAATACAAAGTTGCACCTCCCCCTGTCTCCCTGAGACACAGATCAAACTCCCCAACATGGGTTCTTCCCGAGTTGGTGGTTTCTCCCTCGTTGTTGTGTTAGACTTGCTTCATTCAAACCTTTGTTATACTCGTGTGAGCTAGTCTTGCTTTCCTATTGTTATGCTGCTTATTTTCTCTAGAATTCTAGATCGAACCAGTCTCTGGAAGGTTAGAGTTGTTTTCTTGCCGGAGTGCTGCCCATTTTTTCTTTAGGATCCTAGATCAAACCGGTCCTTTTAAAGGCCAGAATTGTTTTCTTGCCGGAATGCTGCCCGTTTCTCCATTTAGATGTGCCTTCCCTTTAGAATTTAGTTAATCTTTTCCTTTAGCTATCATCCTAGGTCTTCAGATGATCAGTTGTTAAGCTACCGGTATGGGCCCAACAAGGGCATTGCTTTGGTTTTAGTGCTTGTATCTGTTTGTGGTTAGCCATTTTGGTATCTGAGATATTTGCTACCTGTCATCAGGATTTTTGTCTAGGAAGTGTTTGATACTGGTTATTCTACTTTTGGGATCCAGGTCTTTCTGCGGGTTTACCATTGAGCCGAAAAGAGTACAGTCAACACGCGTTTGGGCGAGATCAAGATCAGGTAGACTCTATAGAATATCTGAACAGCCAGCTGAATCATCCAAAATGGCAGAGAATGAGGTGAAGTTGACAGCTCTGATGAGGGCTATTTTTTAAATACAGAGAACTGTGGAGCAGCAGACCTAAGTTCAAAACTAATGTCAGGCACAGATCCGGGCAATTCAGGCCCGTATACTCGTTGTGAATGGATAGCCGGAGGATTCAAACGAGAATGGTGAGGACTTTTGGGATGATAATCAAGGACAAGAGGTACCGCAAGTGGCGGTACCACATCGGGTTCCCCACCCAGCGGTGGAGGAAGAAATTACTACTCAGTCTAGGGAATCTGCTCTGGCGGAGAAGATCGATCGAATAGAGTAGGTGCTGAGAAGGACTAAAGATGTAGAAGAGTACATGCTGGATGTGGGTGGTTTGTGTCTTTTCTCAGATGCCAAACTGCCCAAAAAATTTAAAATGCTGGAGATGGAGAAGTTTGATGGCACCAGAGATCCCCAAATTTATCTGAAGATGTACGTTGGAACTCTCTCCCCAATGGGGATTGGCGATCAGCTCAAGGCCCAATTGTTCCACCGATCACTTTTTGGGGCAGCACAAAGGTGGTTCCTCTCTTTAGAGGTGGCTAAGACCAGAACTTAGGAAGATATAGCCACTACATTCATCAGGCAGTATAGCTACATTTTCTAACTGGATGTAACCACCCAAGAGCTAGAAACAACTCACCAGGAGAATTGAGAATCGTTTGTTGATTTTCTGACCCGGTAGAGGGGTAAAGCCTCCAAGATGACGAACCGGCCAACTGAGAAAGAACAAGTGAGGATCGTGGTGAAAAACCTGCAGTCCTCTCTGAAGCATTACCTTATCACACAGTCGCTATCTACGTTTGAGCAGCTTTTTGATGTTGGGGTACAGATTGAAGATGCCATTAAGTCGGGGGACATTGAGGAGGCTAAGCCAAGCCAAAAGTCAAAAAGTCCTTACTCATCCAACAACCAAAACCATCCCACCTCTTCCATTAACTCTGCATCTCGCTCTAACGAGGTGAGTTTGCTAAACTCCCAATCATATCAACTGAATTCTTCACCTTCATCACCTACTCCCAGAAACAACCAGCCGTCGCAGCCGAAAATGCCAAGGAGAGTTTCCACTCCCCTTAATATCTCTTTGACCACGGCCTTGAATCGACTTGTCGAGAAAGGGCTGATAAAGCTTCTTGATCCAATGCCGCCTCCTAACCCTTTACCGCTACGCTATGATCCCACCCAATATTGCTCATACTATCAGAGTCACAGACACCTAACCGACAACTGTCTGAAACTCCGCTATGACATTCAAGATCTCATTGACAACAAGATTATTCCACCTCCATCTGCACCGAATGCCATAGTTGATTTTTAAATTCTTATAATTTGCATGATTCAAGTCTCGAGTCTGAGTCTGAGTCATGTTTTGATCAATTAGATGTCAAATTTGAGGGCACGTCTATCTGTGCACCCTCTTCCTTTGCTTTTAATTTTGTAATTCCTGCTCTCTTTGATATCAATGAGATAAACAAAGGTTCTGATTATCCTGCTTTGCTTGATTTATTTTGTATGCTTTTTGATGATTCTGAATTCGAAGGGAATGTTCCCAAAGAATTAAAAGCTTAAAAAAAGAAAAAAAGAAATGCATGCCCAACCAATAATTGAAGAAATCTTGTCAATTAATTTGGGTAATGAAATTAACCCACAAATTATCCAAATTGGTTCTTCTTTATTTTCAGTTGAATGTGAGCAATTAATGACTTTATTAAAAGAATTCAAAGACGTTTTTGCATGATCATACGAGGATATGCCCGTAATTGATCCCGATATTATTCAACACCGTATCCCTCTGTATCCTAATGCCAAACCGGTCAAACAAAAATTGAGAAGGATACGGCCAAAATGGGCTTTGAAGATCAAAGAAGAAATCACCAAGCATATCAACGCTGGATTTTTTATGGTAACCAAGTATCCAAAGTAGGTGGCTAACATTGTGCCGGTCTTGAAGAAGGATGGATGCATCAGAATCTGTGTGAATTTTTAGAATCTCAACAAGGCTAGTCCGAAGGACGACTTTCTAATTCCGCACATTGACGTCTTGGTAGATAGCACAGCGGGGCACGCTCTTTTATCATTTATGGATGATTTGTTCGGGTACAATAAGATATTAACAGACCATGAAGACAGAGAAAAGTTGGCACTCATTACACCATGGAGCACCTACTGTTACCATGTGACACCATTTGATTTGAAGAATGCAGGGGCAACCTACCAAAGCACTGCCAATACCTTGTTGCATAACATGATACACAAGAAAATCAAAGTGTATGTAAACAATATGATTGTGAAGTCCAAAAGATCAAGACGGCCATATCATAGTGCTGCATAAATTCTTTGAAAAGATTAAGAAGTATAAGACGTGGCTCAACTCACAGAAGAATGGCAGAGGAATCAGATGGAAGAACTCCTTTTATTCGATGAAAGAAGACTACAAATTCTGTTCCACGTACAAGGGTATCAAAAGAAGATAGCAAAAGCGTGCCCGAGACCTGAGAGAAGACGATTTGGTTCTTAAAGAAATCAAGACTCCTATTTTTGATTCAAGAGAAAAGTTCAAGCCAAATTGAGCCGGACCGTATCTGATCAAGATTATTATGATCAGTGGTGCTATAATCATCATGGATCTGGAGGGTAACACGTTCTCCACTCCAATCAACTTGAATGAACTCAAAAAAATACTACCCTTGAGAGAAAAATAAAATAAGATAAAACCTCGTTGGGATAAAAATCGAAAAGGCGACACAGGCAAAAGTTAGGGCAGCCCGCAAGGCCGAAAACCCAAAAGGACGACCTTGGCAAAAGTTAGGGCATCACAAAAAGAGAGTGTTAATACCCAAGAGTAAACCGAGCTCGAATTACGTTACGGCCTGATTCCACTTTTTGGGATACATAGGCAGCTCCTTTTAAGAGTTTCGACCACCTTCTTTGTTTTAGGCTTCTTTGAATCCGAGTAATGATCAATGCGAATTTATCTTTGAGTTTTGATAATAAGGTTATTTAATTGCAAAAATCGAAAAACTTTAAATAATTGGGAACTTTTTTCAGATAAACGTGAGATTTTCATTACTTCAGCTGCAATCATAAGGTTTTGGAAATAAAAGACGGGCACGCAAATCTCAAATTCTAAATAAAGAAGAAAACTACAAAATTCTAAAAGCAAAATAGATCTCTTAGATCTTCCTTCTCTTTGCTACTTGTTCTTTTTCATCTTCTTTGTTTTTGCTCTTTTTTTTTTTCTAAACCAACCACGCCTTGTACTCCTCGGAGAGTTCAGTGTGGGATCGCTCCTGCATCTTCATTAGTGAACGAGATGGTCATGCCTCCAGATACCATGGCAGAAATAGGGTCTAAAGAGAAGATAAATTAATACGACCCCATACGGCGTAAAATATGATCTGACCTCGACCAAACTGCCTCATAATCTAGTGTGGATAAAAGAAGGTGGACAGCTGCAGACCAATCAGCAAGACATCTGAATGGTCCATAGTAGTCAAAGTCATAAAAGGGATCCGCCACCAAGAGCACTGCCATGTGATATCTCTTCTAGTCAGCAAAGAAAGATACTATCTCCAAGCCGGCTCGGTAGTGCATATCGGGTAAAAAGGATGATAGACAAAGGCAGCATCGTTGTGCCCATCCAAAGCCAATTTCTACAGAAGATTTACCTTCTCTATTAGACAGATTTGAAAAGAGAGAAGAGGTAAGTGTTAGATCTAGGCAACTCAAGAGGTGGTGAATTGGGTTTTAAAAAATAGAGTAAATTACACTTACACCCCTATATTTAAGGGATATATCACTGTTACCCCCTCTATTCTCTGAAATATCATTGCACCCCCTTACTTTTTTTATTTTTGTAATATTTAGGTCCAAAGTTAACTTTCCGTTAACTCTTGGTTGAAAAAATAGTATTTTCACACTTACACCCCCTGTTTTATTTGTTTTCACACTTACACCCTATGTTTTCTTTGTTGTTTGTTTTTTGTTTTTTGTTTTTTTTAATTACAAAATTTTATTTGAAAATCTTTAATTAAAAAATAAAAAATTACTAAATACAAAAATAAGTAAAATAAAAACATAAAATTTAATTTATTAATTTATTTTTATTTTAAAGTTTTTAATTTTGATAAAAAAAATATTAATTTTGATGAAAAAATATTAATTTATATAGTAAAATATTTTAATATTAGCTTAAACGAGCATAGTAAAATGTTCTATCTGGGATATTTTTTTTACCTTTTTATTTTTATTTTTATTTTTAGTAAAAAAATAAATTATTATATTTTAAAAACTCATTTAATTGAAATAATTTGGAAAAAAGTATAATTTTCTTGACCAACGCACATTCTAGGATTTTTGTTTTGCCTTTTTGTGTGTGTGTGGCTCTTTTAGTCTTTTTTAAATTTTTAAATTTTTTTTATTCTAAATATTTTTACCTTTTTGATTCATCATAATAAAATATATTTAAAAGTATTGCTCTTTTGGCTGAAAATTAAAAAAATCATTAAAAAAAAAAAAAAGTGCCCTATAAAGCTTTAAAATGATTTTTTCACCTTATTTGAACTTTTTCTAAATTTTTATCATTTTTTTTATTTTTTTAATTTTTTATATGAAAAAAGAAACAAGTGTGCTCGTTTGAGCTAATGTTAAAAGATTTTACTATAAACAAAAAAAAGTACATAAAAAAATTTATTACACGCGATGCCTAAATATGAACAAAAAAAACATATAAACTATAATAAACTAACTAATCAAATTTTATTTTGTTTATTTTCGAATTTAGTGAATTTTTTCTTTTTCTTTTACTCAAAATTTTTTTACTTTCTAATAAATTAAAAAATTCAAAAAAGACTAAAAAAGCCACACACACACACACACAAAAAAGGGCAAAAAAAAAATTATCCCAGATAGTCCGTTGGTCAAAAAAATTATACTTTTTTTCAAATTATTTTAATTAAATGAGTTTTAAAAATATAATAATTTATTTTTACTAAAAATAAAAATAAAAATAAAAAGGCAAAAAAAAATCCCAGATAGAACATTTCACTATACTCGTTTGAGCTAATGTTAAAATATTTCACTATAGAAATTAATATTTTTTTTATCAATATTAATATTTTTTTATCAAAAATAAAAATAAATTAATAAATTAAATTTTATGTTTTTATTTTACTTATATTTGTATTTAGAAATTTTTTATTATTTTAATTAAAATTTTTAAAATAAAATTTTGTAATTAAAAAAATAAAAAATAAAAAACAAAGAAAACATGGGGTATAAGTGTGAAAATACTGTTTTCCCGCCAAAAGTTAACGGAAAGTTAATTTTTTAATCTAAATGTTACAAAAATAAAAAAGTAAGGGGTGCAGTGATATTTCAGAGAATAGAAGGGGTGACAGTGATATAACCCTTAAATACAGGGATGTTACTGTAATTTATCCTAAAAGATAAATAGCAATTTAACAATATTTTTTAAAAACCTTTTAATATTACAATAAAGCAAGATATACAAATATTTAAGTAATGCAAATATTAAAAGATGAGAGATAGAGAAATAGAACTAGGCATCAGGAATTTATAGTGGTTCGGCTTTATTCTAGCTTACATCTACTTCTCAAGATCTCCCTTGAGTATTTCCACTATATAGAATACTTCACGGGCGTATTCCAACCCTTTAGAAGTTTCAAGTCTTCTTTTGGGCTATCTGAATGTTTACGGGCACATTCAACGCCCTATACAGCTTCAAGAAGATCCTATGAAAACAAGTCTCTATTTTTTTCTAATCTCTCTTGAACTCTTGTTTGATAAGTTTCACTGACTCACTCAAAGGCTAAAGGGTGACTCACCCTTGATTACAATAAATAAGATGTAATAAATGAAGAACACTTACTCTCTTTACAAGATTGATTTACAATAAATGAATGGGGTAAAGAGAGATGAGGAACAAGAACTGGAGTTACAGTAATAAATGTGAGCTTGATGATCTCTGATATTGATTTGAGTAATAGAACAGTAAATGCAAATCTCCCACTACTTTAAATGCTGAGAAGTAACTCGTTATATAAGTTCTTGTGAGTTCTTGACCGTTGGAGGTAGGTGGGGGCAATAAATGCCAAAAATC
>JAUMHN010310861.1:0-18350 GCA_032360265.1 Heliamphora ciliata
AAACATAGGGATAATTACTTTGGGGTCCTCTTTTGTAGACTTATTTAGAAATAAGTCCTATATACTTGTTGAATATTTTACGATTTTTTATTTTTAAAAATTATTGTTAATTTAAACAATTACACCATTGAATTAATGATAAAGAGAAATGTATATTTAAATATAAATATTTTATTTCCTTTTGAAAATAAATTCTTGCCTATTAAAAATAGGCATGTACTATTTATAAAATGAAAACTAGATTGAAGCATTCAAGAAATTAACGATGACGCCAATCCCATTTTTCGATCAGTCCCAATCAGCAGGTTATCTGCACAATTCTATTTACGCTATTGACGTTCAGTGGGTTTTTTGGTTTTGAATGTTCTTTATTTTTATTTATTTTTTAGTTTTTTCAAATGTTTTTCAGTTTAAACTAGGTTTTAGATGTCATTTTTAAAATTGCAATAGTTGCAGACAATAAGACATTTACAATAATGAGACACTTTGTTCAATTTTAAAATTCTAAAAACACAAACTAATTCTTTTTATCTCCATTTTATTTTCTCTTCTCTCTTTTCTCGCTTTCTTTTTTATGGTATAATATATTGAGAGTATTTTTTAGAATGAGTAGATAATATGAAACTTATTAAATTATTAATATTTAGATGAGACTTATCCCTAAATAAGTCTAATAAGTAGGATTTCTAGCCAAATCACGATAAATATAACTCATATTTATACATAAGGGAATTTATTTTGGTCGCATATGAGAAATGATAAAATAATTTAAAAAATAAAATAAATAAATGTATAAATTTTTAACACGAGTAAATAACAAGTATTTTAGTTGAGTTCGGTTCGATTCCAAGAGTTGAATGCTTCTTAAATCCTAAACTAGATGGGAGTCTCCAAATCACATGATATGTTCATGAATTTTTGGCTTTATGATTTTCGTAAATTGCTTTGTGCTACGTTTTTGAGTTCTTTAGTGTTTGAAATTGTTGAAACTAGTAGCCTATAGATTGTAACTAGTAATAGAAGTTGTGAGTTTTCGGAAAAGATTGCAACTTATAACTGAAATAAAAAGAAAATTAATTATAAGTTGTAGCAGCAGTTGTGAGTGTTTGAAAAAACTTATAATTTATAGTTAAAATTAGTAACAAAAAGTTAAAAGCTACTAGCAGTAGTTTTATAGAACACTCTCAGAACAGACATTCCTTGCTAAAAATTTATTCATTAATTCGGATTTCGGAGCAATATTACTTCATTTTACATAAATGATGACTTTCACTACATTCCGTTTTTATTGTATAACATTAATCGTATGTTTGTCCTTTCAAGTTTGAAAATTTTACAAACCTGATATTTTTCTCTCCCTAGGGGTCTCTCTCAAAATAAAAGTCATACATGCATTAAGATATAACGTCCTCAGGCTTACAATTTATGGTTCCACAATTAAAAACATGTAAAACACTACATGATCCAAAAGAAACAAAAAGAAGACAAAAGGTCTTTCACCCCAAACGGCTCCTCCCGATCAACTAACGTGATCATATGTACCTAAAAAATATTTTCAAATCTCACATCATGAGCCAAAATTCAGCAGAAACTAGACAAACATGCAATATGCTAGCAGAATAATTATGAGTGCTACGACTATCCCGAGCCTAAAAAAAAATGTTTTACATGATCAAAACAATATGTGAAAGAATATGAAAATTTTCGACTCACACGAGCCTCGAAAATAGTGTTCGCATGAATCCACAATGATCCACATGCAAACCATGCAATACACTTCTCGGGTTTTCAGCGAAAGACCACAGCCCCATCTAATGTATCTTCTCGGGTTTTCACCGAAGAACCACAACCCCATCTAATGTATTGTCAACCAGAGTTAACATTCACCCAACCATGAACCAATATCATGCTTCACGTACACCCGTTCAACACACGTAACACATGCAACCCGCACAACTCACGCACCACATGCAACCCAAAACCACATATCCGTCCCTAACTATGCATGAATAAAATCAAAGTTTTAATGCACACAATGATGTAAAAACACCATGTTTCACTTAACCACGTCATCCTCGAAGAACGACAACAAAACAAAAACAAATACCCAAGACCACATCACCACCAGCCCAAAAAGAAAGAAAAACACCCCACACAGGAGTTCAGTCAACTAAAACACCTCATTTAGTCGACTGAAAAGTTACTGGAATTTCACGAATTTCCAGTGTCTCAGGTCAATCGACTGAACTACCCTTTTCAGTCGATCGAACTCACACACTATCCATTCAATCGACTGAACTCTCCACTTCAGTTGATTGAACTTCAAAAAAACCCTAGCACGACAGAAAAACTTCACCCTTTTTTTTTGAGAACCAACCCAAATCAAACCGACTAACTCACTTGTTTTTGAAACCCACGGACATACATAAGCCCACATCCTCGAAAGAAATCGAAAGCACTTTTAAAAACCCTATTTGTCCAACTAAGCCCGTTTCAAGAACAAAACCCAACTTTTCGAACATAAAACAACTTTTCATGCATTTATAAACGGTAAAACACATATAATTTCACGTAGTACTCCTTTAAGACATGAGAGTCTAGGATCCTACCTCGTTGAGTTAAAAATTTGACGCCTCGAACTTTGTGAAAAAAATGAACTTCGTTGAAATGAGATTCTGTTCGGATGAACGCAAATCCCTCAGCGAGGATAACAAGGATCCACCAACCGATCATAAAAAACTAATCCCGAACCCAAAGAAAAACTAGAGAGAAGGTGGAGCTTTTTGTTGAGAGAGGAAACAAGTTTCAAAAATCTATAAATATCTAACCAAGGGTTGATATTTATAGGGTCCACCGAAAATATATATATTTTTAATCACAAGCCCAACGGTCCCCGAATACAACCTAACATGCATTTCTAAGCCCAAACATGCATAAAACGCATATAAACATGCTATTCCACAATGATTTAAAACAATAATTAACATGCTAAAAAACATGATAAAATTAAAACGGGTCATAATCTCACACCTTCCCTTGTGTGTACAAGGTGTGTTTCTTCCTGCTGGAAGCTTTGTGGTAATGAAGGAAACTATCGATGATTTCCACAAACAGTTGCAATTAACAAATGATGAAGAGGAAGAGGTGGTCCTGGATAGTAAGCATACACAACTGAATGAGGCCAAAGAAAAACTATGTTTGACTGGTACACTCCTTACGCAAAGATCCTTCAATGTTGATGTAATGAAGTCAACCATGATTTTAGTGTGGAAGCTAACAAAAGGCACATTGTGTAAGGTATTGATGGAGAACTTATTCTTGTTTCAGTTTAAACATATTACGGAAAAACACAGAGTCATGGCGAATGGACCATGGAGCTTTGATAATAACCTTTTAGTATTGGAGGAGTATGATGGGAAGTTACGGGCGCATGACATAAAGCTTCACTTGGCATCTTCCTGGATAAGAATTTATGATTACAATTGGCCTGCATGAATAAAGAGCTCGGGAGCATTATCGGGGCTAGATGTGGAACACTAGAGGATATCGAATGCAGGGAGGAAGGATTGACATGGGGTTAATATCTTTGGATCAGAGTTCGCATCGATATCACAAAACCATCAAGGCGTGATGTAGAGGAAAAAATAACCACGCCGTATTGGGGGAAGTACAATGCAGATTGAAGAAGCGTCGGGGAGCGAGAGGATTGCAACCACAGAAGCTTTTTTAGACGTAGAGGGGAATTGTCTTGAAGGCTCACGTAAGAAAGCTAGGAATGGAGACCCTATTGCTCTGGCCCAACAAATCTCTCAATCGGTGGCGCCAGAGGATCAGCCCCACCGAGAGTTATAAAAATATTCAGTTGCAACTGCCGAGGGCTTGGGAACCCTCAAACAGTTCGATGTCTTTAGCTTTTGTTGAAAACGAAAGATCCTAACTTGGTTTTTCTGATAGAAATTAAGTTATCAAAACCACAATGCGAATGGATACGGGTGAAATTGGGGATGCCGAATGCATTATGGGTTAACAGGGAATGATTAGTAGGGTTTTGGGCTTATTGTGGAAGAACTGTGATGTAGAGGTCAAGAACTTTTTCAAAGGCCATATTGATGCTATAATCAAAGGAGATAATGTGTCACCTAGCTGGAGATTCATGGGATTCTACGGTCACCCTCAAACAGCTAGAAGGAAGGACTCGTGGGAGCTATTGAGACAAATAGCAAATATAATGGACTATCCATGGTTATGTCTCGAGGATTTCAATGAGATTTTGAATCACTATGAGTACTAGGGTAAGGATACAAAAGCATATTGGCAGATTGAAGCTTTCAGGAATGCTCTGTATAACAGTAATTTAATGAATTTGGGGCTGTTGGCGAGGTATATACCTAGTGCAATGGGAGGAGGGGGGACAACATGGTTAAGAAGAAGCTAGATAGGGCGGTGGGTAACTCAGAATGGACAGCTACATTCCAAACTATGTTAGTTCAACCACTAGCAAGCTTTGCCTCAGATCACTCCCCAATAATGGTTTATTGTAGCGAGAATACAAGCACCCAATGGGCAAATCCAGGACCAAGATATATCATTTTGAGTAGTTTTGGACCAAGTTAGGGGACTGTGAGAAAGTCATCAGAAAGGCTTGGGGAAGTCAAGCAGAGATAGAGAATCTACTATCTTTGAGTGCGAAGATCTCTAGAACCAGTCAAGATTTAGCCAGGTTGAGTGTAACGCTACGTGGGTCTATATGCTCATCCGATACTGATACCTATGACTTTGAACCGTGAATTGGTGAAATTTGATAAATGAGTTGGCAAAGCGTGTGTATGTGTGTGATTTATAATTAATTGGGTTGGAGAAACCTCAAATTAAGAACGTGATAAAATGGTGAAAGATGTTGGGTTAATTGAAAATGATAAATGAGTTGGGTTCTTTGAGTCTACCAAGATGGGTAATTTTATGGGTATAAGAAGGGGATATAGAATAACAATTCTTTTGCATAAGAACTCGGTTTTGCGTGAAAATTTTATCTCAATACAAACAATATGAAGTGGTCAAACTTGTGTGTGCATCTTGCATAACCACCTTCACATGTCATCCATGTATTCAATGTTAGTCTTGTTCCTACGAGCTTCGGCTTATGTTGTTTAACAACATTTCAGGTGATACTAGAAAGAAGACCTTGGAGTAAAACCAGTGGTCGATGGCTTTTTTGGAAAATTGATTGAATTACATTTCTTTTGGATAGTAGATTTTTGAGAAATGAAAATGTAAAGATGTAATTCCTGTTGGAGACAATACTGCCAAGATCATTGTTATTGTAAAACGATTTTCGGTAAAAAATTAATTGGACGGGCAAACGCCAAAACGGGCTCCAGATAAAAATTTTGACGTCAAGCGATAAAAAATAAACCCGTGCAACCAACGTTAATTAAGATGAATACCTCTTGTTGATCTAATCTTCAACTACGACTTGATTCTGAGTTGAAACTCCGGTCAGATCTTCTAGTGTATTCCCTTACGCGATCCTCGAATGTAGTGTGGGCTACAATCCTCCGAGAACTTGTACTGGCAGAACCCCGATATATTTAACCCTTTGAAAGACAAAAATAATATCTCAATGATAATGATATATAAACTATCAATCTCAAACTGGTTCAGCCTACCTGCGTATATATAGGGCTAAGATCCCACACAATCAAGATTACCACCCCGACATCCTAGCCATTAAGATCAATACGGTCACATGAACTCAATGAGTTACTTGGGCTAGATACGCCACACAAACAAAACATTCTATAGGCACATACTTATCTACCCAAATCCAGTCACATCACCCGTCACCACACAACGCATATACACAACCCCATGTTTCACCATCAAACATCTGACCCTTAGTCTACTGTTCCACCTCGAGTCAATCACGACTACTTCCATTCGATATTAACCTCCACACTTATAACGTGTACATCGGTCCTTCGAATCCACAACATTTCACAATTGGTCGGTTATTGAATTCTAGATAGTGATTAATCATACTGTTCGTCAATACCTGCATATACACTCGCCTCTTTCTTTTACATTCGTACCACACGTACAACAATTCTCCATTAAATAGTAACAACACATGATTCTTTGATCTCTCACTAAAGCTACTCAACCTATTCATACCTTTCCCACCGAGTAATTAACCAAGTCCCACCTCTTGTACTAAACAACTTCATCTTACACGCAACTCCTCAAGGTACTCTATCCACCCAAAGCTGACCACAAAAGAACCAGATCACTCGATTCACATACCATTCTCTTGCACTTCCAGCATTCGTACTCATACACTTACTCCTTCAATGTACCGAGCCTAAGCTGTCACGTAACATTGCCGAAACTAACGGAATCACAACCTTTCTCAACTTCTCATGAATCGAACCTAAGCATCCTTACGAGAGAATTCTTCCTCTCTACAGACAAGGCCATTCCATTCCGAACCAGACAAATAGGTTGGCCCAAGCAGGCCGCACCAATGAAGGCTTTTCAAATAACAAATTCTTTGTGACTCATACCTTTACCACATTCCCTTAATAACCTCAACACGATTGTCTAAAACTTATATTCCAACCACAAGTGGGCAACTGACCAATTTTAAGAAAATTGAGTAGCTTTAACGCTAAGCAGAATGCAAACTGAGACTCATAAAAGGTCTATCGGAAACTTACCATGTGAACAACCCGGTCACCAAGACTTCATTAAGGATTTTACTCTAACAAGGACGAAGGATGACAACATTCTCATACAAACCAGAACATACATTATGTATCTGTCAAACAACCTTCAACTAATGTCTACAGACATAGGTTCTACATCTCAACACTAACTCTTTTGTCAAAAAAAGGATAGGCATTCTAGGTTTACTAACCCTACATCTCAGGGAATACAACCCGAACACTCATGCCTACAAGGTAGAGCAAGCAAATCTTCACCAGGAAACTACAAGGAATCTTTCCTATAATCACCTGATTATGGCGGTACAAGTTCACACAACACAACCACCCAAAGGACCACAACAAGGATACAAGTTCCATAGAGATTTTTATCTTATCAGAAAACAGCCAAATCAAGAATCAATCAAAAGTCCCGACATTCACTTCTAACAAGGATAAAATAGCTCACACATGATAACTGTCCACAAGGCAGATCTCTCTCCGCCCAGAGAAAAGAACAGATTAATTGGAAGCTCTCACTCAACACCACCACATTCAAGGTACCCCTTAAATACTCGATTCAGGAGAATACTATTCATTTATCCTTAAGCCGACATCGACTACCACCATACAAATGCTGTTGAGACCCCAATCACGATAATCATACCACTCATCATGCGTAGTTCTCGAGTTCAGATCCCATTTATACATCTCGAATACCATTAACTTCCTTATGCCCCATACAACGCATCTCGTAGGGTTATAAGTTCGTTACTGGCTACACACAGAGGCACAACACACAACACTCCTATTACACCAAGGTCTCACCTCACATGGTTGCACTACCCTAACTTGACTCCTAACAGGTAAACAACAGCCACGTTACAGCCTCGAGTTCACTGCCTAGGCAAACCCTCAAAGAAAGCATAAGGCGCTTAATCGAAGAAGACCAAATTTGAGACTCCTTATCCAGCGCTACCCATTACTTCCACGGCTATACACATCATCCACACTTAAATTATCTGAGAATAAAAACGACTTCATACATCTGGATTTACGATCTTTGCCTGCCAATCCTAGGCCATTCAACCATTACGATGCATTGTTGAACTTTACTACTCCACATTTCACTTCCAACGGCAAAACAACATAACCACCTTTACACCGCAAATTCAAACATAAACAACCTTTATTCCTTCAAAGAACATCACACTCATGATACACCATCTAAGCAACTGGATCAACCACACTATCAACACCTATCAGGGTTTCTCAAATTTCATGCACTTAGCACTTGCAATGGTTACACTAGAGCGACCACGTCGTCTCGTAAAAGGTCTAATACCACTCACACTGTAGCCTTATCCAGGCACACATCCCTATACTCACCAAACACAGTTCTCGAACACGATTTACTAACTATGCAGACAACAATTAAAACCACAAGCCTTTACTCCCATAGAATTCTCCAAGGACTTGTACTCATTGCACACTAAAACCATAATCAAAACCAACACACCTGCGACCACATTGTTAACCCACCAAACACACCTCTGAGCTTATGCACCCGTAACTTAACTATCGAATCTCAACAAGGAAATCTCAACAAAGAACGTGGCTCAGAATCTTGCGAAGAAAATGACTTAAGAGGTATTAAATAGGCTTTCAAAGCTACAAGGCATCGTGAAGACTACCAATAACACTCCATAGGGCAAGGGGTACACCAAAAATCATTTATGTCCAAAAAAAAATTTGAAATACGCTAGGCTAATGATTATTATGCTCTTATCCACTATGTTCCCGTCTATACCCCATTCCCGAGTACATGACTTAAGATATAGTATGGCACATGACGTATATGATTCTCGACACGCCCAAACTCACATACACAAGAGTATTAACAAGGAGGTATTACCACCATCCCATAACTCAATCATAGCAGATGGTCTTCGAAGTGTCTCAAACACCCTATCACACCTACTCACAAGGTTACTAGTAACACAACTCACCACCTAGTAGTATTACCCCACAAGAAAAGCCCTTTACATCGTCCAATCAATCATCCACGCCTCAACAGTACTGAGACAAAACCATGACAATATGAAAACACAACGGCCAACTAACTAAGTTCGACACCAACTCATGTAGTTACCACAACTTATAAGCAAGTCCCACCACATACAAAAGCGAACGACACTCAACTCATGAGTTCACCCCTACAGCAATCAACGAAAATTAGGTCGCACATCCATAACCCATACCCCAACCCTTACTACAACCTCGCCCAAGCCCTATAGGCATAACTTCTATGTAAAGAGAATTATAAAAATCATCCATACAAGATTCAACTTAAGATTCTAAAGCCATGTAAACATATTAATCATTGTCAGGTAATATCACATCAACACGTATCCACATGCCGAGAAGAATCCTTAGAAATAACACCACTCCGGGTAACTCATTTGGATTTCTTGTTAGAATGAATGTCGGCTAAACACCTTTCTAACTCAAACCCTGAACTAGTTAACCGGACGCCCAAGGGCAAGACACGTCATCCCAAAGATCCAACCTCCATACCTAAGTATCATAAAGCATGCAAACATCAAGTCAATTCATAGATATTTCATGCAATCACACCAATACATAAATGTCACACATCAATGCAAACTCTCACGCAATGGATCAACCATTTTCACGATTTCAAGGTATTCGAACCTAAAGCTCTGATACCAATCTGTAGCACCCTAATTTTCAAACAATAAAAACTCAATTGGATGATAAGATAATAATCCGATTTATAGATCTCCCAAACCAAAAGAGCTTGTAAAACAATTCTTTAACCGTAAAATGAAACCAGATGCCAAATCTTCTTGCAAAAGATGACGATAATATAAGTATTATACTTGCAAATGATTCCCAAAATATACCATCTTGTACCCCAAGGGATGCCCAAAGGTACCTAACAAGAACCTTTTATTAAAACAAAGTTTCAAAAATGTGCCACCTAACAGAGTCCACTCGAGCGGACTCCCCACCGCTCGAGCGGTGAGGTACCTGAGAGCAAACTGTCCAAAATTTTAAAATTTTTTCCAAGTGTTGAAAAGTTACCCATTTTTCTCATCATTTGAACATAGTTTTAGATAAACAAAAGTGTGATGTAAAACATACATTTAATATTGAAATAACTTCTAACTTTACAAAAATTTGAAAACCAACATTTTAATACATAGAATTTCATACAAAAAAATGAGAAATTAATCCAAATAAGAACCCGATGAACACACGTGTATACAAGTCATGAATCCATGACCTTAAGGCCTTACAAAACGAACTGTTATCAGATCAAATACATCTTCTAATGCATTAAGGATTACAATTACTATAATCAAAATCTCCAAAGACACAACCAAAGGAATACATATAATTTCTTCAAGGGAAACGACCCAACAAGGTCTTAACTTTAGTGCACCTAACTCGGCGACTTGCCTTCCGTAACACTTGAAATTGTTTATACAACATGAGCCGAGACTCGTAGAAAATAGACTAAAGATGAACAAATGCATGACATGCGAGGATAATTATGTGAATGCACAACAAGTTTTTACTCAAAACCAACCTCACCTTTTCTAACCAATTCCCATTCACATAGTCGGGTTTTTCATACACACCAAACCAACTCCACTTACACACACAAAATCATAGTTTCATATTTTATTTTCCGAACGGTTTAACCATCCCAAGGTTACCACAACATCAAGTTCAAATCATTCTAAATTACAGCCTTTCCAAGGTTTTTCAATTCTCAAGTTTAATAATCATTTGGTAAAGGTTTTGCAAACCCAATTCATTCTTTGATTTAATTAAGTGCCAAGGTCGGATGACGCCTATAGACCCAGGCGTAGTTATCATAACTGGACCACGCGAGGCCCAATAGATAAATATTCATTCTATAGCCCGACACGGAGAGCACACATTTTTTATTTTCCTCGACAACATCAATGGGTGGGCCGCCCAAAGCACGCTTTTACGAGGATTAACCCGAAGGAAGAGCATGCCTTACATTCCACATGTTTTTGGTCTTTTACTGAAGAGGAACTCATGCCCAAACTTAATTATTTAATCTATTCATATAGTATTTTAATTAAGTCATTCACAATTTAAACCAACGCGAGTCGAACCGTTAACCCGGTTCATCTCGCCACAACCATACATCATTAAGATTTCAATTCTCAATCATATTAAACATTCTCGTAGTTTAGTTCATTTATTTGAATAACACGGGCCAAAATCCCAAATAGACATCTCATGTGGCTCGTATTCAATAATTTATAGGATTTGCACAAAATTCCCAACCCAACATCCACTATTTTCACACATCTTATAAGTTTATAAAATTTATACACAACTTGGTTGTCATAACCCAAATTTGTCCAAAAACTCAATCAATTTCATCATCCAAGTCTCCAACCCAAAAATCCCCAATTTTTTCATGAATTTAGCCCAAACCAAACCCTAGTTTCTCTTTTTTTAAATAAAATCGTCTACAAGAAGAAGAAGAAGAAGAAGAAGAAGAAGAAGAAAATAGATTCTGCCCAAATCATGTTTAAAGCCCATAAACAACATGCTTAAACATTTATCACTAACCTAGGGTTTCAAAACATACGTTTTCATGGTTTTTACGTAAATACAACAAGGTTTACAACTCATATTAATGAAATATTCAACAATAGTTGTAGATCTTACCTCTTTGATGATCAAACAATGAGAACCAAACCTCTAGCAAGCTCTAACCAAGAAAATCACCAATCGAATGATAGAATGGAAGCTCCCAACACGTACTTCAAACCTCCAATGGGTGTTTAACTCTGAGGGAAACAAGGGAAACCCACAAATTAAGCAAGAGGAGCACAAGAAAGCTCAAAATCTAGTTCTAGGGTTTTTACTTCGAGCTTAGAGAGAGGTGGAGGTGAGAGAAATCAATGGGAGAAGTCTGACTCGCGTTTTTTAAATTGCTGCTGTCGACAGTCCGCTGAAGCGGACTCGTGACCGCTCGAGCGGTCACCGCTGAAGGTGAACCCAAGGAAAGAAAATATATATAAGGTTCAAATTTTATGCCAAACACTTCACAACTCATCCAAACAACACATAATAATATTTCTCATGCACTACCAAGCTCATAATTATCTTCAACAACCATTACTATGATCAAATTTTAGTTAATTCTGAAAATAAAAAGGAACCGGGTCCCTACATTTAAACCTTTTTCTTTTTACATAATTTTTTTTATATTTTTAAAAATATTATAACTTTTATTAAATGAAACCATTTTTTATAAAAATTATATTATAAAATATACTCATCAAAATCTATCAAACAAGATCTATATTGAATATACAATTATTTAAAAATAAAATTTAAAAAATTATAGCAACTTTAAGCAAGAGTTTTTACTTTTTGCCTTAATGCCACTTTAAACCTTTGGGTTAAAGTCACTCCATACTTCTCCCAAATGGACTTTTGGTCTTTTGGGCATAAAATAGTTTTAAGCAAAGGCATAACTTAAAGTTAGGTTGCCAAATGAGGCCATCGTTTGAAGGGTTTGAGGACAGTTCTTTTACAAATTCAAAAATGATATGCAAAAAAAAATCCAAAATTGAAAATAAACAACATAGATATAATTCAATTATGGCCCACAAAACATAAAGTGAAATTTTCAACTTTCAATTCAATTTCTGAATTTTTTTTCTAGCACTAGTTTTTGGATCCCTGCCCTGTTTGGTAATGTTTCTATTTTCTATTTTTGTTTTTAAATTTTTTGTAAACTGTAAGCGAAAATATGTTTAATAATTATTTTTGTTATCTGTGATGTCCTGTCCTACGGGTATGTCGGGACATACATAAATATAAATAAAGGGATATTCTAGCAATTTATTCATATTTACATACTTTAAATATTACATCATAAAGGAGTTTGAACTGATTAAAAGGTACAAAGCGTTTATAGTTTCACCAAGAAATTTTAAAAATTACAATAAGCACGGAGAAACAGAACAACAGAACAAAAAGAGAATATTCAAATCTTCAACAAGCATTGTCGGGGTTCGTTGGCTCCTGCCATTCACCCAGTCCTTCAATTCCGTCTTCTTCTTCGGGAGCGATTTCCTCAAAGAACTCCTCAACCTAACCTGTGGCACGAATATTTCACAACACATAAACACGTTTTAAAGTTAAGGAGACAGACAAATTTGTAACAGGCTAGCAGATAAGTCAATAAACATGCGAGTATGAGATGCCGTGTATGCAATGCAAATGCCTTACCAGACATACACCCAGATTATAATAGGAATTCCACTTTGGGGACTTATTGTCATTGCCTCTCATTGCACCAGGAACTTATTGCCATTGCTGCCTCAGTGACTTATTGTCATTGCCATGATGGGACTTGCTGTTATTGCTGCCTCGAGGACTTATTGTCAATGCCGTTATGGGACTTGTTGTTATTGTCGCCCTGTTATTGCCACCTCAGGGACTTATTGTCAATGCCGTGATGGGATTTGTTGTTATTGCTACCTCAGAGACTTATTGTCAATGCCGTGATGGGCCTTATTGCAGGTTTACCCATATTAAGACCAGGATGCTTGCTTGGTATCAACCTAAAGTCTAAGTTGTCAAAACTAGATGCTAGCGACGAACCCATGGTGCCCAACAATACCCATGATAAACTATTTCAAATACTGGGGACGCACCCAAGGTGTACAAGGGGAATATATCCCAAAATATTTACAAAAATAGTAGCCAGGGACTCCCTAGACTTAGAACCAAGAAGGACAATTCAACATAACCCATCCCAACAACGGTTTACACAGTTGGATTCCAATATGCCAGGATGTAAGTGATTGTTTCTCAAGATACAGTTCAAACTTGATCGCATCAGTTCTAATCATCGTACATTCACTTAAAATTACTAATCAACTAGGACAAATCAATCATCATATAAAACTCGGGTCTCACAGCAAAGGGTACTTAAATTACACTTAGCAACTTTAAGGGTACTTAAAACTCGAGTATTAAATTTAAAAGGACAATTAGATGTTGGGACATCTAGACTTGGAATTAAGTTATTATTTTTAAACACCATTTAGATAAAAATAATTTTTACAACTCTTATATTTAACCCTAAGGCCAAAATCTAAGGCAAATGGGTGAATAAAATATTCTATGCGAAAATGATTCAGCACTTTTCTCAAACTTTTACGGAAAATACGCCTATGTTTGTCTCAGTTTTGGGGTATCAAATCAAGTCCAAGTGAGCCCATTTTTGGTTATGTTCTAGATTAGCATGTCCCCTATAAGTTTCATGTTTAGTGCTAAGGGTAGATATTTGGAACAAGTTAGAGGTTTTGGCCAGTTTATAAAATAGGTTATGCCAGCAGCCAAAACTCAGCAGAGCTGGTTTTGGATAGAGAATTTGAAACGGTTTTGAGGGACCTTCCCAAGGTATCTAGGTATGATTTTTGGACATCAAGTATTTAAATATGTTAGCTACAATGTTCATGTAGATCACTTTTAGAGTAGGTCACTAAAAATAGGGGTTCTTGGCTATACAAACATATATGGCAGAAGTGTTCTTTAAGGGCTTAAACACAACTGAGAGTTTTAAAGGGGTTTTGAACTATCAAAACTCAATATGTTGGGATCCTTTTCGGTGGGTAGTTAGATATACATGCTATCTACAACGTTTATGTTTTGGCCAAATCTCGGATCTCATTGTAAACCAGGGTGTTTAGGTCAGTATTGTTGACTAATCAAAAAATGACACACTTTGGTTGAATTGCAATATCTCGAGTTCTACTTACTCAAATGAGTTGAAACCAACTTTGTATAAAAGATAACAAAAAAAGATAAATTTGGACATAAACAAAATGCTTAGATCAATTTTCTACATTGAGTTATGGAGTTCTAAATTTCAGGGCAGAAACATCAAAGTTCTAAAAAATCAGGTCCCTTTATGTTCAAGTCTCATACTTATAATATGTCAAGATTTTGTCCCATTTCTTTGCATGCTTGTGTTTAGACATGAATATCAAGGTTCTAGATCACTTTTAAGTCATCAAACTCAAAAATAACAACACATAACTACATCTCATATCATTCAAGAACATAACAGCCCCTATTTCTCAACTACAACGCCTTTTTGGTTTGTTTTCGATTCTCAATTTTTAAAGTGTTTAAAGAGATGAGTTGAGAGATACTTTGAGTGATATTAGACATAAGGTTTAGAGGCTTCACTTACTTATTTGGGGGCTCAAAGGATGGTAGGATGGAAGGAGTTAGCTTTAGAAAAACACTCCTCGGTTTCTCCTTCCTTTCTTCCTTCTTTTCCTTTCTTTCTCTCTCAAACTTGTAGAACACCTCAAGAACACTCAAGAATAATGGATTCTGGTTTCTCACCTCACTTGGATGAAAATAATGAAGGGGGAAAGAGGGTCATTGGCTTAGTTTATATAGAAAAAAGTTAGGGAACAAAATCATTTTATTTTTGGTGCTTTTCTTCTCATTTCACATAGTGACTTGACATGGCGCAAGTTTTGAGGTATATACGACAGATTTGGTGGTGGGATTTTGGCTAGGGTCAGTTTGGGGAGACAAAAATCTGTTTCCACATCAATCTAGGGGTTTTACCTTAGTTTGTGTGCCATTTTGTGTAAGAAAATGCTTTAAAAGTTAATTTGATGTATTTTTTTGATGTTGTTTCTTACTGAAACTTATTATTTTAGTATGTTTATGATAAATTTAGTATTCTCATGAATTATCATAGTTTTTATAGCAATTGATTAAATAGATGTAGTCTTTTAAGTCAAATTAAGCTAGTTTGATAAAATATGACTTTTTAACTTATTTTAGTGTGTATGAACTTTAATAATGATTTGTTCACTTTTGTTGGCCTATAATACCATATTATAATGTATATTACTTATTCAACAAGTATTGAATCATCATAATACTTGATTGGACACTTTTCTCATCTTTTTAAGCATAAAAGAAAGCAAAAAAGCTACTTTTTGGCACAACTTTTAAGGTGGTCAGCCACTAAGGGGTATTTTTGTTATTTTTGATGTTATTTTATCTTTTGCTACTGAATTGTACTTAAATTCTTGATTTAGGGAGTTTATGTGTCAAAATTTAGGTTTTTAAGACTTTTTACTGTACTAGGGGCAAAACAGTCATTTTATCCTAATTATGAAATTTTTTTATTTTTAATTCATTATTTCATAATAATTACTTGATTTAGAATGTTGGAAGGTTCTGCGAGTGTTAAAGTTTTATTGCTTGAGCTTTGGACCTTTTTAGGGTTTTTGAATCGAACTTAGAGTTTTCGAGTTGAGTTAGGATTTCGAACCTCTTCCGTGTTATATGGCTTCATGGACTATCCATCACTAACACTTAAGGTTTGGGCTGGGTTTTTACACGGGTCATTATCAATCGGGTTGTTACAAGTAGGGTTCAAACTGGTCGTTACATTATCAAAAAATTATAAAACGTTTTTAAAATTTACTAAATTTTTATAAAGAGAAAAATGTATTTCCACTTATTTTGTAAAAAAAATTTTATTCTATCTTTCCTCTTCCACCACCTCCTACCGCCGACTTCAGCCACCTCCCCGGCCATCAACTTCAATCACCGCCTACCCTGTTTGATAACGTTTCTATTTTCTATTTTTGTTTTTAACTTTTTTGTAAATTGTAAACGAAAATATGTTTGCTAATTATTTTTATTTTAAAAAACTTACAAAAAGTTTTCAAAATTTACTAAATTCTTGTAGAAACAAAAAATGTGTTGTCACTTAATTTGTAAATAATTTTTCAATATATCTTTTTTCTTCCACCACTACCTTCGGCAACCAACTTCGACCACCGCCTCTGGCCACCAACTCCGACCACCGTCTCCGGCCACCAACTCCAGCCACTGCCTCTGACCTCCACATCGGGCCATCCCATCTGACCACCTCTTCTAGCCACCACCTCCGACCACCACTTCTAACCACTATCTCCGACCACCACATATGGCCATTACCTCTGATCACCACCTCCGACTATAATTTTCGACCACCATCGCTATCTCTTGCTATTATCCCTGGCTAACACCTCCAGTCACCACTTCTAACCACGACCATCCGGCCACCACCTCTAACTACCCGCTTCGATTGCCTCATCTGGTCATGCCCTCTGATGATCATATATGGCCATTGCCTTCGACCACCATCGCTATCTCTTGCTATCATCATCGGCTACTATCTCTGGTCTCCACCTCCAAGCACCACATTCGACCACTACATTCATCAATAACCTCCAACTACTAATTTTCAAACATCTATGTGCTAAATATATTTTTTTAATTTTTTTATAAAAAATAGAAAAAACATGTTTTTGTTTATTGTAAACAAAAAACAAAAACTATAAATGTTACTAATTGGAGCCAGTTTTGGTTTGAGAATTTTTTTGAATTGTTTGCATTCCCACCAGAGAGTGCCTCAGTAAATCCTAACAGGCCATAACAAGGTGAAACACTCAATGGCAGGTGTGATGCATAGTCAAAAGGATAACTACACATGGTAACTCATGTGGTTAAATTTTTAAAAATTATTATTGAATGGTACTAAGTAGAGAGCTTGACTCAACATGACTCCTAAAATGAAAAAGAATTGGCGTATGGAAATGTATCAAGAATAAGTGGTGAAATGGAAAGAGTAACAACATCTCTTAAAAGAGTCTCTTTTTCCCATCCATTTACTAAAAATGGGGTACTTATAGATTTTTAGATGTTGATGATTTCCTGTGAGATATTGCCACGCGACAGAAATTGATAGTTCTATTTGAAGGACACGGTTGTGAATTTCAAAATTGCAGTAGCAACAAAAAAAGGGAGGACATGACGGTCGTTGTGAAGCTCGATTCCCCTTTTATTTGTGTAATTTGCATTCGATGTGCTATATATTGCATATAGTTGTTACAAAATGGTTTATTTCTATGAGATGTATGTATGTTGTGGCTTAGAAATACATAATAGAATTAATCTCGGTACCGTTGGGCGTTGTGGTGCAATGTTGGAGTTTTCTGGGCAAGACTGCTCGATCGGTCCTGAGACCGATCAATCAGCCTGTCGAGGGTAGTTATGCGCGAGACAGGCCACTTTCTTTGCTTTGGTCCAAAACTTGCTCCATAAGCTTCTCTCTCTCCCTCTCTTAATGAACGCACACAAACCTTAGCCATCTCTCCACATTTATCTTTGCTTCGGGTGTGATTTTTGGCATTACGAGAGCAAAACGGTGCTCTACTCGTCGAGAGCTTCGCATCCATCCCAGTGGAATCGCATTTCGACGACGCTGGGTTTTTGCAAGAAGTTAAAGCATCAAATTTTTAACTTACTATGGTTGGATTTGTCACGCCCCAAACTCCAGGTCACGTGAAACACCCATAAACAACCAAACATGATACCCAACTGAGAATACACTCTCAAAATGAACCATACATGCATTGTATATAAATGCCAAACGATAACATTACACGGCTCCAATGCCCGAAAAACATGTTATAGCATACATGTAAAAAGCTAACAAAAAGGAAGACTACACTCTTCCACCTCCTCCGGCAC